>CAJNDV010037128.1:0-16881 GCA_905221635.1 Symbiodinium sp. CCMP2456 | reverse complement strand
ATTCTATTCTATTCTATTCTATTCTTATATATATATATATAGATATATATATATATATATGAATATTTTTGTCTCCCTAGATCCCTCCTAAACCCTAAACTCTGAAACTTAAACCGTAAATCCTTTGAGCCCTAAACCCTCGAAGCCCGGCCCGGCGCAGAAAGTCCGAAAGCTTCAGAGTGCTAAGGCTTTTGGGAGGACACTGGGAAACCGATGTAGGCGCAGCTTGGCGATGCGTTTTGGTCCTGCCCTGGCCCCTAAATCCTAAACGTTTAGGGTTTCGGGTTTCCCAGGGGACATGTGCGGATATTTATCACCACACTCCCGGCTGATTGGAGAGAGCTCCGGGTTCAAAAAGAAGGGGTTAGGGTTGAGGGTTACTGTAGCAGAGGCAGGAGCCTGAGTAAGCTTAGGCCCGTTGGCCCGACCTACTTTTGATACTGTGGCTTTGGTTTAGGGGTTTAGGCGTTTAGGATTTAGGGTTTAGGGCCAGGGTTTATAGGGCATCGTGCTTGTGGCTAGTGGCTGCCGGAAGTGTTTGCAACTTGATGTTTCCTGTAGGCCGACAGGGAGCTAAGGGGTTCAGGGGGCTGTCTAAACTCTAGCAAGGCCTGCTGCGAATGGTGGTAAAGGAAGAAGGGTTGAGGGTTTAGGCTGGTGATCAAGGAAGAAGGACTTAGAGGTTAGGGTTTGGGGTGGTGGTGAAGGAAGAAGGGTTTTGCGGGCGTGACATTCCCGCGATGACTTCCACAGTACCTCTGCCGCCTCAATCGCTTACCTTGTGCCAACACCCCAGCCCCCAACCCCTGTTGATGTGTCTAGTCTGCCCCTGATCATCTTGTAGAGACTCTGGTGAGAAAACTCTGTTCACACGATTCAAGAAAGCCACATATTGCAGCATCTTACATCCAAAGCCCCGAACCTCGTCTCACACCTCATTTTGGTTGTAAACTGAAGAGGTCTGAACTCTCAACCAAAGCCATCGCGAAAGAAAGGGCAAGGCGGCGAACGAAGGGTCACATGGTTACCGAGGTTAGCACACAAAATCTGTCGTGCAGCGGCTATACATATGGATTTGTGGCCTCAGACAAACACATGACACTGTGCCTCTTTGTTGCAGACTGTGCTCCCTCCCTGGTCTCTTTCTCCGTCTCTCTCTCTCTCTCTCTTTCTCTTTCCTGTCGCCCGTTGTCAGTCCATGCTCTGCCTTCTCCACAAACAGCCAGAGATAAACAGAGATCCCTGCTTCCCTGCGCATCGTCGCGACCCGCGTTGATTGAGAAGCTAATCCATCGGCTAGAGCAGGCAAAGCATCGGAGTAACAATCCAGTATCGGGACCATCTTATTAATCGATCAGGGATTATCGGGTTCGGGATACAGATAGTATTATCAGGCTTGCAAAGCTGACTGTTGCAAGGTCCTCCCAGCTGAGTTTAAAACGCCCTTCTCACGCAATGATGTGGGCTTGCATGGGGCCTGAATCACAGAAGACGTGGGCCAGCAAGTGCCAAGACGAGCCCACTGAAGACTACATCCCACTGCATGCGACCCTCAAGCTCAAACCCTGATGCCCCACATTTCCAAATCCTCCTCGGCACTGCAAAGCTTGATGCAGATTTATATTGACGTATTGGGCTGTCTCGGCACTTGGCTATCCCAAACAGCGGAGGTCTGTCGCACACCTTGACTTGTGGAAGATCGGCTTTACACATTTTCGTATCAGACTCAGCAGAGGGCATTAATGTGGTCTTGCGGTTGACTGAACAGTCTCAGAGACACTCTGTCGGTTATCATGACCAAGTTTTAACCATAGACATCACCATAACCCTGAACTTGTCAGTGCACTTTACTGCATACAACCATCGCTGAAAGTGCGACTGGCCTGAAGCTGTTCTCGATCTTGCCGCTTGCTCAGCAAGGGCCGGCCAACGACTGTCAATGCAGCTTCCTGAACCAGGCAGAGCTGCAACCCAACTAAACTAGGAACGTACGATGCGTCAATCTTATAGTTCCGCAACGCACTATGAATCTTCGGACTTAAGTTGGCCACCTTGTCCAAACAGAATGGGGCAGGGACGAGACCTCTGGCCTTTTAGAACATTCGTTTCAGCCGTAGGGTCAGGTGCGACACCGCAAAGGTTCGAGAGTCCAGTGAGGTTGGGTACCTAACTAGTGCGGCATGCTTTTTGAAGACAGTCATCCCTTCTCAGCACTATCTTGACCGAGATGGAAACGGCAAAGGGCGCATGCATGGATGCTAAAGCCTTCAGGATGCCATGACCTGCACGCTAGGCCATTCTGCCTCCTTTCTTGCGTAAGCTGATTGTCAGGAGGCAAGTCGATCGCGAGGTTGAAGCCAGACTTGCGTAGCAGGAGCAAGGCTTGACCAAGACATCGTGAAGAGCCGTCTCAGGAAGCAGAGCATTGATGTGTTTCTGAAGGTTGAGGGTAGGTGACCTTCTGCATACGTGGCCGTACACCGGGCGGGGTGCGACAGACTGGGATAGGAAATGTCGAAGCATCGCTGCACCCTGCCCGGCCATCACTGCGTCTCAACAGGGCTAATTTGAGATTTATAGGTCAGCTTTTCTTAATGAGAGATGTTCGCCCAAAAGTTTAGAGTTTAGGTTCCGCGTCGGGATGTCCAGCTGTGGATTTTGAGACGCTGCCGATTTTTTGTGGGACGACGGGGCTTCGCGAACTCGTCATGTTGGTTGGTTCGATCGCCATCTCCATCTGTCCACCTCCAGAAACCAGAGGTTCGCATGTACAAGAGGAGTGTGTCTCCAAGATAGACTGCCCAGACGATAGCTGCGGTCTGAAAAAGTCATGCCAGTGGCCGGGAGTAACCCGACTTCGATGTTGCGTGTGTTGCCGGTGGACTTGGAATGTTACTCCTGGTGCTGGACTGCATTGGGGGTTACAGGATTGGGTTTTTGTCTTCCCCTAACCCCTCAGTTATCTTCTTTATAGGGTACTAGAGCCCCTAAGGCCCTTTCTAGTAGGTACCTGGAGGAAGTGCATCTGTCGAAGGGTCGCAGCTCCCGATCCTCAAGTTGAGCTGGACCTGGCACGAGGTGACTTCGTCTAGGCCACAGGGATTCCGAAGCTGTAAATATCGCTGGGTTTAGGGTTTAGGGTTTAGGGTTTCGGGTTTAGGGTATGCTTTCCTGCTCCAAAGTCCCAAAGAGACAACCCTGAGCTAAACTCTACCCATAGGCCCTAAAGTGGTTCCTTTTTGGGGTTCATATATAGAATCCTATAAGGTAACCCCCAAAAGGAACTACTGTGGGGCCTATGGGTATGCCCTATGTTCTTTTGAGTTGCCAGGTCAAGAAGAGGCCTTGACTTCCTCGGATGCTGCCGGGAGAGGGTTTGAGCCAGCGTTCCACTTCTGATGCAGAGCTTTTGCGTGGGTCTCTCGGGCTACCAGAAGCGAACCAAAGCAGTCTGATCAACGTGTGGAGCTGCGCTTCTGAAGCATGTCATGCTCCTCGATAGGAGAGTGCATTAAATTTCGAGAAGCCGTCTTGGGGGGAGGCAAAAGGTCCGTGTCTGGACCCCCCCCCCCCTGACTTTCTAGACCTTAAGCTGGCCTTAACACCCCCCGAGTACCAAATCCTCAAGATGCCCGAAAAAGCAGGCCGTGGTTTTACTTCTGAGCTTCCGTGCCGATGTGGTGCCTGCCTCGGAGCATCAGTCTCAACATTCCCGGAGAGTCTTTACATGTGCTACTGAGGAAACAGAAAAATGACCAACTGGCGTTGGAATCTCTTCTCAGACAGCACCTGTCGGTTTCAGTCTACACCTAGACCCTCCATCTACCCTCTATTAGACCCTAGATACCCTTAATTTGGGGCCATATACCCCTATTTGAGGGTACAAGGAGGGTCCTGGCATATAACCCCCTCGCAGAAACTTCGCAGCCCAAGAGTCCAACAAGACTTCCGACGCCAGAGGACCCTTGTGACGAGCAGTCGGCTCGGCCGCTGCACCGCGCAGCCGCCAGTCCAGCTGTGCCTCGGGGCCCAGAGGGCTTTCGATTTAGGGTTTAGGGAAGTTTAGGGTCTAGGGGGTTAGCTTGAGGGCTGGTATGAGTTATTCTTTTGGGCTACGGGGACCGGACGAGTTTATTCTCAAAGCGTTACCTCATGGGCTTGGGAAGGTAGTGAGTGTTGCAGAGACGTTTGCAGAAACGACGCCGCACTCATGGACTTCACGTTAGAGCTGCTGGGGGCTTCTGTAAAGATGTAGAAATCACGGCCGGCACCGGTGTCAGAGAACGAGCAGCTAGATCCGTGAACCTGTGTTCATAGACTTAGATGAACTTCACCCAGCGCTTGAGCCGAAATTCATGTTGAACCGTAGCAAAACAGCATGAAGCTTGCGCTCACCCAAGTGCCTAACCTCGAATGACCCAATACATTATAGGACCGGGTTTGAAACCACCGGGGGTGGCCTTACGCTATGCCTTCTTTCCTCATTATTATGTGATATTATGCGCATCTTGACTAGGCCCTCGGATGCCTAAGACTACTTTTTCATGTTTGGGCTGCTTTGGGGTTGTAGATGTCAAAAACAGGGCATACATCAGGCAATGGTGTATAACTGCAGAATCTGGGGTCTGAACCCAGGAATGTCGTTGCAATTGCTGGGGCAGGTGTTGGATGATGATATGGTCATATAGTTTTGGAATGTAATGTCAGGGAGCGTTTATGTTCCAACGATGGCTTGCGATTTGTCTACATAAACCCAGAATCTTAGGCACCAGCGCTTGCGATTTGCCTCTTTCACCGAAAGGACCGGGGCTTGCGATTTGTCTCGTTGGAGGCGAACATGGACAGACAGCACTGAGACCAACAATCTTCAGGACCAGGCCCCAGGAGCCGGGTCCAACAAGTCCTCGACGGGTCCCTGACTGGTCCTGGACAGGTCCGCGACGGGCTCCTGGACGGGTCCCTGACTTGTCGCGATGCGTCCCCGACAAGTCCCCGACCGGTTCCCGACGGGTCCGACAGGGAGAGGAGTTCTCAGACAGTAGTCCCTAAGATTTTGGGTTTAAGCTCTCCTTGAAGGGGACAAATCGCAAGCCCTGGTCGCCAAGATCTTTGGTCTGTAGTGGCACCGGTTTCGTTCATCACTGGTCTCATGGGGCTCAGGTCCACATGCCAGAAATGACCCGGAAAAGTACGATTTCCGATCCGAGGAAACGCACCAGATTTGCGCCACGGGCTTGGCACCGGAGTATATAGGCCTATCTTAAGTTTCTGGACAGTCCTTTCTGTAATAATCCCAGCACCTTTTCAATATGTATATATACATTTACATATTTCTATATGCATATATCCCCGAATCCATGCAAACGCTCGCAACTAGTGGCCAGCGAGCCGAAGCGGAATCCCAAGAAGTTTGTTTTCTGCCAACCTTTGCAGGTTGGAATTGCTGCTCAACGCTGCAGCTGCGTGGTGCTGAGGTATTCAGCGTCTGGGCTACAGCCCCTGCAAGCCTGGTGAGACACTAACTTATGCAACGACTGTATATATATATATACACATACATACATACATACATATATACACACACATACATATATATATATATGTAGTGAACATGACTGGCATGCTTCTATTGCTTTTGAGCTTTGCCACGTGGCAACGTGTGCAATCGCAGGGCTTCACAGGTGATCGAAAGTGTGAGGTTGCTCCGGGACCTGCACATAAGACTGGGAAGTCTAGGGCTAGGGCTTCCGGTTCTCGAGCATGCACATCTGCTGGAGCATACGGCCTTCTTCCTTGGATTTTCGAGGTCTTAGTTCTGTATCTTGCAGCATCGTCTATCCATCCCGGAACAAGCACCTGGTAAGCTGGACTCTCATTCGGAGCCGTGCCTGGAGAGATATGAGAATAATTGCTGGGCAGAGGGCGCAGAAAGACACTTCGGCTGAGGATGTCGACGCAGCCGATGCCGCAGGCCCCTTGACAGTAGCTAGGCAAGCCGCAAGCACACCAACATTGTTGGGTCCAGGGCTCGTGGGGTTGGGTTGACTTGCGCTCAAATGCTAGGATGCCAGCCTGGATAGATGGACTATTGCCAGTTTCTTTTCAATGCAGGCAGCACCACCCTCCATCGTGCGGCTGCTGCCGCCTCGCCGGGCGCAGTTGGGACCTCAAGCCAGACACGTCGAAGCCAGCAGGGCAGAGCACCTGTGCTTGGAGGGTCTCAAAGAGGGGGCAAGAGAAGTAAGGTTCCTAAACCCTAAGATGCCGAAACTCCGAAAAACGATGCTGAAATCCCGAAAAGGTCCGGAACTCTGACCATCCCTACACATTAACTCGATCCTGAAACCTCGAACCTCGGCGAGGTCGAGGTCCTGCTCGCCTCCCGAGCCAACCCCAGGCAGAGCAATTGCTGGGTGTAGGTTTGGGGGATGAGGGTTTACATGGGGTTTAGCTGGGGATCATGGCTTTGGGGGTTTAGGGCTTCAGTAGTCACGGTCCGGCGATGCTTGGGATGTCAGGGTCCTTTGGGTTAATCGTTTTAGGGCCAAGGGCGTAAACGTCAGGGTTTGAGTACTTCGGAACCGCCTTCTAGATGGCATGTCATGTTCGAGCTCACAACGATGGGATGGACTAAGCGGCCTGTCTGGGTTGAGAGGGCTGATCATGCTTGCGACTCTTGTATCAAGACTTCAGGATTTGTTTCTGCAGATGACATCGTCATTGAGGACCTTTGAATGAGAACTCGTGTGCTCTATGTCGCAAGACATGCTTTGAGGCTCATTCGCAGAGCTTCCATACCAAAAACTGAGCTTAAATCAAGCATCCTGAATCCTACTTGGAGGGCGGAAGAATTTCAACAACCCCGCACCCCCTTTTTTAAATTGACGACGGATCTCTTGGGGCGGTGCAAGACTGTTAGTGGAACGATGTTGTAAAGCCCGTGTTCACTACAATGTTAAGAAGGGTTCGCGGGGTGAAGCTCCTTCACGTATCTTACAAGCGGTGCAAGATGTCCTCCATCCATAGTAGGACCCCCTAAACCCGCAAAGCCCCCTGTGGCACCTGTCGACCAGGTCGTGTGATGGAGAGGGCCGGGGCTCCAGCTTGGCTTCAGGGCGGAGGAGTTTTTGAGGGTTTAGGGGTTAGGGGTTTAGGGTTTGGGGGTTTAGGGCGCCGAGGCTTTCGCCTGGACGCTTCTGACAGAAGCGGCTTGTGGGCGATATCAGCATGCTGGATGGGTATTGTTCCTGCTCTCGCTCATTGTAGGGTCAGAGGGCAATGAAACGATCATGCCCATACCTTGTTGGATTTAGCCGTTTAGCTTCCGAAGTCGCTCCTTTCAGCCTTTGAAGCTGCGGCTTTTGGACCGTAACAGATTGCGCCAAGACATGTTGATTCCAGTTTGCTGACTGCTTCGGCATCGGAGACTGATCGATCTGTTGTTTAGGTTCTGCATCTCCTTTGCTGCACATCCAAGCATTTACCTTTCGCAGCTCTGAGGGCGCACTCCGCTCGATGTCGCTGTCACACGTGGTTGTGGAGCTGTCGCTGGCACCTCAGTCGAGCTGCAGTTTGGTCTTACGATGCTCGGGACTTCCATTCTTCCTGGCGCACAAAACCGGGCGCCGCACGCCGGTCACTTGTCGTGTGTAGGCGAGTAGGGATAGTGACAAGAAGCCAGCTTGGGGCATGTCGACAGGAGAACCTGAGCAGATTTCCCCAGTGCCTTTTGAACTGCCTGTCAACTTCTGGTATACTGTTCGCAACGACCTCCCAGAAGTCTGCAACACGCTGGACCTGCAAATCTGGAAGTGCAGCTTCTTTTCTATGAAGCGACAGACATGCCGCAGCGCCTACCCGCGGAGCGGGTTTGGAGACTGCGCTGAGGTGGAGCTGATCTCCCATGCAAGTCGGGCCTCCAAGAAAGGGCGCAATAGAGTGCTCAGGTCAGGTAAGTTTGAGAAGCGGTTGAAGTTCATGGCTTTTCGGGAGTAGCTTCTCATGTAGGTCTTGGGAGTCTAGAGACCTAAAACTGAGGCAATGCCAGTGAGGGTGCTCCTCGGCACCCCAGCATAGGACATTGTTCGTTTGGGGATGTGTCGGGGTTGTTGCATCTCAGTCTTCAGTCTCACCGGTAGCATAGCGGCATAGCAAGAATGTTTCGACTGCGTGTGTCGATAGGTCTCGGATTGCAGACCTCGTCTTGAGATGTGCCGCAGAGTGCTTCGGATGGGGTCCTCTATTGACGAATTCCGACTGCTGGACCGCCACCAGTCTTTCTGCGCAAGCTTTTCATGTTTCAGTTCTGGTGCTAAGTACACATGTGAGGCTTCGAGAAGAAGGCGTTTGTGAGCGTTGCAGTACAGCTCTGAAGCCAAGGATGAGAAACCCGTGCAATCTTCTCCAAATTGAAAGCTCCAGAAACAGAGCTCGCAGTAGCTAGAGTAATTAGGTTTTCCCTGTTATATTCGACAGCTACCCCCAATAAGCAGTGCAAGTGAGCTCGTGCATTGCTCGTATAATTATTACAGGCAAGAAGCGGCCGCATGACGCCGACAGCCAAGAGCCAGGCAGGCTAACCTGGATGCGTTCTGTTGAATGTGCCTGAATTGCTTGAATCTTCGCCGATGCTGCCAGTTTGAGATTCCTCACACATCCTGCAGGCCCCTGTGCATTTCAAGCCGGAGCGGTATGAAGCTCGAAGACATTGGTCACCCCGTTCATAGGCTAGGTACATCTTCGGGGCAAGCAGTCAGTCAAAGGATAAAAATCCCAACACATGTGCAGCTTCTAGTACTTGGCCGTGTAGGCCCAAGTTTGCTATGTGTCGTGCAGGTTAAAGATGGTGGGCAGAACAGACGGACCGCACCCCGCAACGTGGTCGCCGAACTCCCGTTGCTGGGTGTGGATTCTAATGTTCTGCAGCTATCGATTACAGCACCGCACACTTGCTCGTTGCTTCAGGAACATGCCAGTCCTTTGCGCATTTGGGGCCGGGACTTGGATGTTGTCGGTCCGAACCTTTAAACCCGCGTAAATCTTAAACCCTAAATCCATGAATGGACTGTATCACGCCGACTTGCGACTATGGAACCTCGCCCGGCTTGTACGGATGTGACAGCGTAAGCCCTAAACCCACCCCAAAGCTTAGACCCCAACACCCAAGTCCAAGACTGAGTTCTACATCTCAAACCCTACCGGGATTCGGCTTGGAGTTTTTAGTGGGTCCAGGTGCATAGTATATTGATCGCCAATCTCAATGCTATACTGGCTTGCCAGCAGCTATAATTACAGTGATTTGATCCGTTCCGGGTCCCAGAAGCCATGGTAAAGCCCAGAAAGCTTTAAACAACTTCAACTAGCTTCCATGATAGTCTAAGCGGACTCAGCTCCCCACCCTGCAAACCCTCAGGAGTACATGCTGAATTTTGTAGTGGGTGCTGCTCCCCTGCGCAGCAATTGGGTGAACAAAGAAATTCCGGAGCCGATCCAGGAACTGAAATTACCTTCTTCGGCTCAGCGGGTTCTTGAATGTGCATGTGTTGTTTAAACTGCTGTCAATAGTCGTGATTTCAGCTATGAACAGCGGCGCAGGCCTGAAGTGTGTTCCTGTCGTCGCAGTCAGCCCAGCACGGATCCAGCAGGTTGTTTTCATTGCTTAGTTTGTAAATGTTCTCTGTCCGTCTGTCTGTGACAGGTGACGACAGCAACGTTTCGTATGTCCTGCTCGGAAGTTTGTTAAATCGACTGACATACGTACATGCACTGAACAGACGTAGCTTCGCCGAGTGTTTCGCGATATCTAAGGTTCTCGGAGGAGCTGCAAGGCGTTGGAACCTAGGCCTCGGCCTCGAAGATGTTCCTGAAAAGCTTCCCCAGAATGAAGAGGCATGCATGTGCACTTGCTCCTGTGAATATATGCCATTTCCTACATGTTTACAGGTGCATACGGTTGGCTGTGGCTGTCGATGTGCGGATTGCGTACATATATGTAAACACACGGACTTGTACAGGTGTGCGTGTGTGTGAAACATTGTTTGTGTATTTTTTCGCACAAACGAGCTTGCTGGACATGGGCTGCTATTCGGTTCAAGTGGCTAGCACAGCCAGCCTCCTGTGACCTCGAGCCAGTCGGGTTCAGCCCAACATGAGGCACAGAGATGTTTTGTTCGCATCTCTCTCTGTGTCTGCGCTTGTGCTTGTTGCAAGACATCCCGCCAGAACTTGAAGACGGCGACATTGTGCAAACTGTGTCCTCTTCAGATAGCCTTAACTTTTCGTGGTGCTGCCAGCAAGTGGTCCGCTGCTTCGAGAGCTTCTCTCAGCTACAGGTAGTACTAAACAGCGCTGTAGCTTGATCAGGACATCCATGCTTGGCCGAAAACTGCATTCGACACTTTGCCTGAACAAATTCAAGAAATGCAGGACGGCACCGCTTTGCCTTGCACTTGTGAACGTTGCGTCTCTTTCATTCCGCAAGTGTCTGGCTGACTGATGGGCATGAACAGCTTGTTGCCGAGGATCCTCAGATGCAATGCGGCGTCGATGCAAGCATCGCGTTCGCACGTGTCTCCCGCGACAGCGCCCACTGGGACCGGTGCGGAATGCTGGTATGGTGGCCTGGCCCGATTCCAGCAGTAGACTTCGAAATTTATTTGATGCATGCTGGTTTTGGAAATTTATCGGTGAAGCTCTGCCGCCCTGGTTGTTTTTAGAAATTGATTATCCAAGCTTTGCCGCCCTGGACCCTAAACCCCAAACCCTAAACCCTAAACCCTAAACCCTAAACCCTAAACCGAGGAAGGAAGCACTTCGGACGGCCTTTGTCGCAAGTGGCCGAAGAGGATCCAAAGTATTGCCGCTGGCTTCTTCGGAAGGCTGAGGCCGGAGATAGGGTTTAGGGTTTAGGGTTTAGGGTTTAGGGTTTAGGGTTTAGGGTTTAGGGTTTAGGGTTTAGGGTTTAGGGTTTAGGGTTTAGGGTTTAGGGTCAAGCAGTATTCTACAGGGTTCCTTATTCCAAGCCAGCCACGAAACCCTATTAATATTAATAGAGCCCATATAAGGCTGAATAGATACCAATATAATTCCTCAGAGTTTCTGTATCCATATATACATATATATATATATATATGTACATACATACATACATCAATAATGCACCCTAAACCCAATTCTAGCTGCTAAGGTTTACACGGCTGTGGGGGGAACATGGAAGCCTGAACAGTTTCCAACAGTATTCCATGCAACAGTATTCCATATAGGGTTTCTAATTATAGTGAAGCCTCAAAATCCTGTCAAGATTAAAAGGGCCGCATGTTCGGCCTTCGGGCTTTGATTTCAAGCTATATGGTTCGGGTGTTTTCACGGTTCGGAGCATAGATATACGAGTATTGATGTACTTAAAACTTATAAAATGTTTTGCATGTCCTGCAGCATGTTGCTGCAATATGTGTGTGTGGCAGACGAGAACTGTTTTACTTTGGAGTGGTGCGAGTCATTCAGCTTCCTGAGGCGGGCATGAGGGCATGTGCACTGCAGCCCCTGCTCTAAAACAGAGGGATCCAGTTACGGGACTGTTTGTCGAAGATTCGCATCCGAACCTTGCGTCGCAAAGAAGCCAGTGCCTCCGATTGAACTGACAAGCTTGAGGAGGCGAACGCTCCCAGCAGCTTGCAAGAAAATGCTGCTTGGCTCCGCTCTTATGCGCCAGACATCCATGCCAAACGCGGCGCCCAGGCGGCGAAGCAGGCTCCGACTTCTAAGGGTTCCGCTTCACAAGACATGCAGCTCTGGGGCCGTATTCATACGTCGTATGTGATTAGTCACCAGAGTGAAGTCTTCATGGCGCCCCGGCAGTACACTTACACACGACAGTCCAAAGCACTACTCAGCCTTGACAGGGGACGTGTATGCCCGCCGAGAGTGGAGGACCACTTTTTCAAAGACCGTCAGGGTCATGTCCTCCCAGTGTGAGCATGCAGTGAGCATCGAAAGAAACAGGCCTGCCGTCTCTGCGATTTCCTGCACATTGCCTTCTCGACAGTGTACCGAAACTGTTCAACGGACAGAGCCCCCATACTTCTGCTTCTTCGGCGAAACTGCCTTAGCCGACAATTTCTGACCCACAGGACAGCCGGGGCGAATGCAATATGGAAGAGACCTGTCCGATCTGGTGAAAGAGGATCCCGCATATTGCCAATGGATCCTCCGAGAAGCCAAGGCACCTTGGTCCGAAGCATTGCCTAAGCTGCATGTCAGCACCTGTGGGACTTGGAAAGTCAGCTATCAAAATGCTTGACCAGGTAAGAGAGTTCTTGCAAGTTAGAACATCCTAGGTAGTATATCCATGTGCAGCCCATTGGCAGAAATCCTCTGAAACGTCAAGCGAGCACAAGCCATCCTGGGTGTTACCGTCCGGTTTTAGTGAAGGTTAATAAAGTGTGAGTTAACAGCCTGAAGAGGTTATCGTTACTGGCAGTGCCCCGGGAATTGCCACATTGATCCACTGATCAACACAGCGGACATAGCACGGTGTGGCATTGGCATCGATGCGAGTTCGCCCAGGAACAGCATGCTTCGCCAAATCTGCGCGAAATTGCCAACTGGCTTCTGGAGAATGCACCGCACCTACAGGAAGGGCTGTGGCAACGGAAAATCGCTACTACCCAGCACTCACGATCATGTGCGTGTTGCCCGCACCTTGCTGACCGTTTCCTGCCGTGCATCACAGAAGTCGACAGCTAGTTCCTGTCAGAAAAATTGACAGGAGCAAGGCTTGCTGGTCACAGGCTCGGTCATGATGTGGAGCATGGTCTGGCAAGTCCGATGACAATGATAGCCTGCTCAACAAAGCTCAACAATACAGCGAAGTGATAGAAAGGTCCGGCAACAGATACTTCTTCAAGACATGTACTGCTTTCCCCCAGACCTCGTTCTGCATGCCACGTACATCATTGGCAAAACCTCATATGTAGCTGTCAGACAAGATCTTCAAGATCCTCGGAGTCAGAGTTTGGCAGGTGGTAAGCATCGGGGCAAAACGATGTCGGCGCTGGTGGCCGAAGATCCATCCTACTGCCAATGGATCCTAAGAGAGAGTCAGGCCAGGTTTGGCGGGCGGTCGTCCAATCAAGAAGACTTTGTGACAGACGGCATCCCAAACAGAACATAATCAATTACATCATCCTGCGATCCACCGTGACTTGTTTACAGGCGTTATGCAAACGATCGCATCGAGAATGCTGCATGGTCAACCGTAATTTTCGGGTTCGTAGCTGTTCAAAAGCCAAAAGACGAATGTCCGGGGGTGAAGAACCCTCAGGCAGTGCAGCCGGTCATAGAATACGTTCAAGCTCTGGTCTGCCAGGAGCCACAAGCAACTCGCGGGATGAAAGACATGGCCGAGTGGCTCATGGAGAATGCGCCGCACGTGNNAAAGAGCCAGCTGAGGGGGGGTAATCACCGATGCCGGTTAGCAGGTGTCGATGGCTGCATGCCCCACCGGTTTTGGACGGTTATGCTGCGAGGCAGATTGCTGGACACGGAAAGACTGGTTGGACTGATGTTTGTTTAATGTTTCGGCTGCACCTGCTTGACACTATCATGGATCTTGGGGCCTGATTGTGGGCTTGAGTTTGCGGGAAACGCACTGTGTACAGAGACCATGCAGTGCTCGTGTTCTTAACGGCTGTCACGCGTTTCTGCTCACCTGCAAGGCTTCGAGTCGTGACTTGCTAGTTGATCCCCAGGGCATGTTGGGACTCTCGACACGTCATCGTGCAACTTGTCCTAGTGCCATCGTCGCTGCAGCCTGAGAGCAATCACCCAATGGAGAGTTGGCTCCTCGCAGGAGCGTGGAACATTGGCGAGAGGCCAGGTGCTCGTCTGGACGTTGCCTGCCAGCCCAAGCGTTGCAAAACCCGTCGAAAGCATCACGCAAATGCCATAGCTGAACTACGCGTACACGCCGTATCACTGCTCACCAGCAGGGCTGTTCCCATTGTCCTGCAAATGCTCAGGCCCTCAACACAGGGGACGTCTGCTATCAGATCTCGTGATCGAAGACCCGACATACTGTCAATGGATTCTCCGCACTGCTCAGGAGACCATGTGCTTGATGTTGTTTGACACGAGCGTAATTACCGATTCACACCACACGACATGAAGATATTTGACTGGAAGCTGGTGTAGGCAAATGTGTCGGCCACCTTGTGCAACGTGCGGCCATTCTTCTTGATAGGAGTCTTGCACTTTCAAGTCCGTGAGAGAGCTCAACCGAGTTTCTGAGCTCGGATTACGTTTCTTTGTCGCCGAGCGAGTCACGTTGCAGCATTCCCTGCCGCCAAGCTTTTCTCACAGTTTGAACCGCTTCACTCTTGCAGCATCGCAAAGTAACCTCGATTTCCAGGCATCCAATCTCTCTCATCATCCTGTGTATTCTATGGCACGACTGCCGTACACAAGATACAATACATACAATTTACTTCGCTGGCACATGTCAGAACTTGCTCGAACTCATCGGGCGGAGAGGAGATTGAATCGGAACGAATTCTTGAGCGCGTCGTAGCCGGAAGAACAGCGATTCTGGACGAATCACATTGTCATGGTTTGGAGCACGTTCATGGCTCATACCGCCGTACTACAGGAGAAGCCAAGTGAACACCACTTGCAAGCTCAAGCTGCGTGGCTCCAAGAGAATGCCCCGCACTTGAAGGACTATGGTAGGGCATCATGCGACACGCGAGAAGGGAGTTTCAGATGCAATAGGTGGACAACATACTTTATTTTGTGACGCCAAGCTTTAACATGGAAGATACCCGATCTTAGTGGGCATTCCATGCAGGGGACTAAGTTGCACGCACCACTTGCATCAACTTCGGCATTCACTTTTTTCTTAGTGTTCGTAAACGCCGCCTAGAACGGATTGGCTGTTTGACATTGTCTGCAGGAGGTCCCAGTCGTCAGCATGAGAAGCGCGCACCGAGGAGTTCCCTTGCCACAAGTCGTTGCGGAGGCACCGCGTAAATTCTGCTTCAAGAGCACAGCGCAGAGCATGCCATCTCTTGCACAGCTCGCGTTTAGAAGTTTTTGTGCCACGAGCAAGGACCCTCCTTGGTGCCGCTTCGTTGTGAGTCAAGAAGAGGACCTTTTGCATGTGCACATGAAACTGTATGTCTCTTACGCTTCAAGAGCAGGTATGTGCAGTTAATGTAGCTCAGGAGCACTTTCGCGTGGGCATAGGTAGAAGCAATCTGTATAGAGGCTTCACAGGCTTAAGGTCTCGCTGAGCCAGAAGGTCCGCTCCCGCGGACTTGCAAATGCTGCTGTGTCGGAGCTGCATATTAGTGCAGAAAGGGCCGACATAAAAGCTTGGTTGTGTTGTATATTCATGAAGGCAGTAGACAAATCGTGTGAACAGCTGGCTGGCGGCTTGTGAAGGGATGGCTCTGTGGCAAAGCGCAGCCCTCACAAGCAGAGATGTCACTGCATGTTATCGTGGCATCTGTCAATATGCTGAAACAAGGCAGTGCGTACCGAGTGCTGCTTCCCCTCTCAGCAAAGAATCTCTAGAAACACGCCAGGCCAGGCAGCTAACGAGACTGGACACAGGCAGCAAGTGTTTCTATCCACGAGGCTTCTGTAACCTTGAGAAGGCCGGTTCGACTTGGAGGAAGAGGGAGTCATCCCCACTTGAAGTTCAACCTGTGTCATGGGTTCTTTAGCTATCGTAGATAGGTTCGGACTACCACCACCGCAAGGCGCTGTGTTTATTCTTTCCGATCCTTGCTTATTCAACCCGCAGCTGCCAACCCTGAAGCTGGCAGGCCTGATAGGCTGCACAAAAGCCTCCTGGTCTCGCAACCCATCCCGTAAAAGACTTCACTGCCACACCCCTGTCGTCAGCAGAAGTCGAGCGTGCACATTGCGGAACTCGTAGAGCATACAGGGAAACGGTGGCGGTGTCATGCAGTGTGGCAGGGGTTATTCTTGCTCTTGTGTGCAAAGAGACTCTCATGCTGAAGCGACAGTCCTGTGCCAGCCTCACCCGAGGATTGGCTTCGGGAGAAGGCTCCGGAGCTGTTTCAGGCGCAGGATGTGGCTCAGCAGAAGTCGGGGCTGTGAACTTGTTTCCTGATTCAACTGGAACACCTTACCTGCGTAGTTGGCGGTACTTTTTATGTAGTTGTTTTTTTCATTTTTGTTGGTGTTTTATTTTGTTTTTCGTGTTTGCTACGGCGAGCGAGCAAGCAAGCAAGCCAGCGAGGATGCAAGGAGGCAGGGAGGCAAGCAAGCAAGCAAACGAGGAAGCAGGCGAGCAAGCAAACAGGCAGGCAGGCAAGCAAGCAAGGAAGGAAACAAGGAAGGAGGAAAGCGAGCAAGCAAGCAAGCAAGCAGTAAGGAAGCAAGCAAGCACGCAGGCAGGGGCGCTGCAAACATTTGCATGGGGATGGATGCCACAACGACAACGCAAAAACAATGCAGAACAAACTGCAAGAAACTACAGAAATAATCTACTGCCCACCTGTGTAATTGTGTATGTATGTATGTATGTATGTATGTATGTATGTATGTATGTATATATGTGGGTATGTGCTTTTGTATGCACGTCAGGTATGTATTCATCATTCACACACAAATAAATAAATAAATAAATATAAATATAAATAAATATATATATATATACACAGAATACGACATTACGGGCCCCATATTTTCGACACTCCCCATTTGTAGCAAATGTGTCTTTAAATCATAAACTTCCCATGGAAGTAAGCTTTGTGATTCAAAGTAACAAAAATTGTATACGTAGCTACTTCCGCAGCAAAAGCTGCAAGTTCTGTTCAACGTGCTAGACACGACGAAGGACTGGGGTCGGGGGGG
>CAJNDV010037124.1:6020-19465 GCA_905221635.1 Symbiodinium sp. CCMP2456 | reverse complement strand
GGGGGGGGGCCGCCGAAGGTGAGGAAGCCTTCGAAGGCTTCGAAGGTGAGAACGAAGGCTTCGAAGCCCCCTTCGAAGCCTTCGAAGGCTTCGAAGCCTTCGAGGACGAGAACGAAGGGACTTTTGAAGCCTTCGAAGTCCGGCCAAAAAGCGAGAAAGAAAATCTAACGTTCTCTCCAAACGAAAAGGAGAAAGCCACACGAGAACGCTGTTAGTGGTCAAAAACGAAGAAAAAGATGAGAAGAAAATGAAACCAAACAAAATGTCGGGCGCGAAGCCCTCTTCGAAGGCTTCAAAGCTCCCTTCGAAGCCTTCGAAGCCAGGCTTTGAGAAGGAAGACGAAGGGAGCTTCGAAGGCTTCGAAGGCGAGGAAAGCTTTGAAGCCTTCGAAGCTGAGGCTGAAGGAGGCTTCGTTGACCCTTCGAAGGCTTCGAAGGCTTCGAAGCCCCCTTCACCTTCGCGAGCTGAAGGGAGGCTTCAGACCCTTCAGTTGAAGGGGCTTCGAAGCCCCCCCTTCGACCTTCTACCTTCGAAGGCTTCGAAGGCTTCGAAGGCTTCGAAGCCAAGGACGAAGCCCCCTTCGTCACTGAAGCTCCCCTTTCGTGAAGGTCCCCGGATCCTGCCTGGACAGATTTGACGGGGTCATATTCAAGGCCGAAAACCTCTTTCGAAAACGTGTGCACCACAACGGCCTCCCCAGTTGCGAAGTGTGTCTTTTTCATAGCTTCAGTTCAGAATATTGCGTTGTTTGTCCAGGAAACAGCGTCTCAAGCCGTGCTATGGACGGAGTGGTGTTGGAATTGAGAATTCAAAAAAAAGAATGGGTGAGCAAGGTCAAAAATTGGTTCGGAATTCTGGACTCATACCATATCTATTGCCGGTGGTGTTTGTGCATTGCTCCTTTCAGGATGAAGCTTGTCGGATGGACTCCATGCTTTCCGCTTGCAACCCTGAAAATGGACTCGCGCAACGAAGTTTGAGTCTAGAACCCTCCAGACCCCGTCCGAACTTCAACGTTGACATTGCTGGACGAGTGAAAGCAGAGATCCACAGGCGAAACAACGTTCTGAGAAGAACCAGCGTTGAGTCGGAGTAGACCTTCATGAGACGACACCCAAGAATCCACGTACCGAGCGTCCATCTTTGAACAGGTACATCCGACATCACACCAAGAATTGTTCTTCGAAGCGTGAGTCCTTCTGGCAATCTTCAAAAAAATCCAAAAGATGTTCTTCCTGTCTCAGACAACAACAGCTTCCTACGACTTGTGCCTAGAAGGCCGGCAGTTTCCGCTCTCGAGCGGCTTGTTGCTTCAGTCGAAGCCGCTAGCTCTTGTGCGCAAGCCTCACCCGAGACGGTACAATAGATCGCAAAGTGATCGCCGAGTCCGACGCTTAGGTCGAGCAGTCCGGCTTGCCTAGACAAAATGAAGATGCGTGAGTGACTGAGTCTTGATTGGAAATGATTTTATAAATCAGTGCATGTTGATCGGTTTGTTTTGCTTGAGAAATTTCCGAACCAGCCGCTTCTGTTTCTTTCGAACACTTTGCGGACTTCTACGTGTTGAGAAGAAGTTCTTGAGTTTGCTTCGCTTGAAGGCCTGTCAGAAGCAGGTTTGACGTGTTTGGACTTTTTCATTTTTTGGCACGGATGCGCTGAGTGACATGTCACACACCCACCGCAGCTTTTTCATTGAAGCGGTGGAGTTGTGCGTTGATGCCTCCTCCATGTTTCGCAGCAAAAAGCACAAGCTGCCAAGCTGCACGTCAACCGTTGCTTCAGTTTTGATTTTGCACAGGGGGG
Organism: Symbiodinium sp. CCMP2456; assembly: GCA_905221635.1. Taxonomy (NCBI): domain Eukaryota; class Dinophyceae; order Suessiales; family Symbiodiniaceae; genus Symbiodinium; species Symbiodinium sp. CCMP2456. Next base: position 17,662 of record CAJNDV010037124.1, on the reverse strand, counting down.
AAGAGTGGTCGTCGTCGTAGCAGAAGTTAGTAGGAATTAGTACTTGGAGGATCATGGGACTTAGTAACTAGTCTTATAAATAAGGCAACTATACTTATAAGTAGAATTCACCCCAATTAAGGTCGTTATAACCTTACTTACTAAGTCCCATCATGATCCTCCACGTACTCGTCGTCGTAATTCCAGGAGAGGTAGCAGGTAGCAGGTAGAAGGCAGCAGGTGGAAGGTAGCAGGTAGCAGGTGGCAGGTAGCAGGTAGTAGTTAGTAGGCAGTAGGTCGTAGGTAGTCGGTAGTAGGTGGTCGGTAGTAGATAGTAATAGTGGGTAATAGGTAGTGGGTAGTGGTTCGTGGTAGTGGGTAGCAGGTAGTAGGTAGTCGGTGGTAGGTCGTGGGTAGTTGGTGGTTGGTAGTCGGTAGTTGGCAGTAGGTAGTCGGTCGTGGGTAGTTGATGGTTGGTAGTCGGTAGTTGGCAGTAGGTAGTTGGTCGGGTAACTAGTTGGTGGTAGGTAGAAAGTCGTAGGTAGTAAGTAATAAATAAAAGGCATCGGTATTCGGCAGTTGGTAGTCGGTAGCAGGTAGGTTGCAGGTAGTAGGTAGTAGGTAGTTTGTAGTCGTCGTCGTAGGAGTAGTACTAGTAGTAGTAGTAGTAGTAGTAGTAGTAGTCGTCGTAGTAGTCGTAGTAGTAATAGTAGTACTAGAAGGAGAAGTAGTAGTAGTAGTAGTAGTAGTAGTAGTAGTAGTAGTCGTGGTGGTGGTGGTCGACGAACGATTGAGGAGGATTATTGATTTCGACATGTGCCAAGATTGTGTCCAGAACTGCAGACGAGATTGCATACAATGATGCCTCTTTACATGATTCCCGCAGCCATCAGGGAGGACCGCAGGTTCAGAACCGAATGCTGCTGAGATGTCTGAACAAAGTGTTCGGAAGGCGGAAATAGTTTGTAAGTGCACAGGACGTGAACGAGCCTGAGAAGTTTAGCAAGATTGAAGTGCCATGTGGGATGTAATTTCGGCAGATCTTGTTCTCTGTAAAGGGGTGCACATTCGTGACCACCAGCCAACAGGGCGTGCTGCACTTTTGTCCGCAGTAACGGCCGAGGTTGAAGGCAGCGTTGTCGAGGATGCAGACGCCCGCCAAGTTCAGGCCGATGTGTACATATTTGTGCAAACATGATGCGTGCTGGGGCGTTCAATCAAGATTCGTTGGTTGTGTTGCTGTGCATGTGCTCCATCGTTGTGATTGTGTGCCTGTCAGGTGATCTTGCCGACAGCCTCCTGCATTATTGCATCTCGATTAATGGGACGGCGCGGCAATTTGATGCTATGCCACCAGGTATGCTATCCACCCGCAGGAGGTTCATTGCTTGCCACTTCTTTCGGGCCACATGCTCACAGTGTGTCATTCCAGCCTTGCCGCATGCTAATCCGCTGAGTGGAAATCCCTTCATGAATTCCTGCAATCATCTGGTTTCATTGGCACCGACGGTCATTCAATGTATCGAAATCTTAGTTGAGCTTCCCTGGCAAAGGCAGGATCAGGATCGTTTCCGGAAGGCGTGGCAATCCCGAATTCCACTGCCGACATCCTCGGCATTTCTGCCTTTTGCCAGGCTTGAGGTAAGGTCCACTTTGTGCGGGCTATGTCGCCAGTTGCACGTGCCGCTGGATCCGAGAGCTCGAGACTGCCATGCTGCTTCGGGTAAGCATGATTGACCTGGACTCGGACATACTCCTGCCAGCTGGAGTTGTGGACCTTTCTTGATTCAGGGCCTTTTTTTTGCTTCACCGTTTTTCCCGACGGTCCGTCTCAGTGTCGCCTCAGCTGAAGATGGTTGGCGCGCTGCGAAAGTTTGGGAGCACATGGAGTATATGCACTCATAAGTGTGTGAGCAGGCCGTGTCATCAGAGAGTGTCAGATGTCTCCACGTGTGGCAGGGCGCCAGGACACACCTTGTGGCACCCAGCACCTGGTTGACTGAGCCTGAGAGCAGGTTTCCAACGAACCGGGTTGGAGATCTCAAATCCACTCTCAAATCCCTGTGGGCTTCGGCTGTAGACGGTTATTGATCAAGCAGCATCAAGGAGCTTTCGTTCCGTTCGCTTCCTCACTTTTGACTCGTCATTTCGTGACTCGCGCTTTGCAGAGTCATGCAAGCGTCAGTCGAAATAGCCTCATCATGGCTTTTGAGTGGCCCAAGTTCAATCCCATTTATATTGCGCATGAACTTTGGAAAACGTTGCCCACTTCGGTCTCGAAAGCTTCCGTTTCGGTTGACTGGTTCCACATTCCGTCTGTAAGGGGATGGCAGCTTGATGGCCGAAGACTGGCATGAACTGATGGCGTTAGCCGCCTTTCTCGATGGGCGCATGGTGGAGATGCTGAGTCACATGTTTCGCTACGACGCCAGAAGCCGGAAGCTCAGCAGAGCAGGCAGAGCCGGCAAATTAGGTCCCGTGCCGCGCTGAGCCCTTTGCAACTACGTCGGCTTCGAATGTTGAGATCAAAGCCTTTTCGGTTCGCATCGTACGCCACAACATCAGATGCGGACGGACTGTTCCTGCATCGTTCTCTTCTTTGCACGAGACAGCCAAAAGCAGTGCCTTGATGGTGCCAACCTCTCAAATCAGCTCATGAGCATCAGACATCTTGTGTCCTCCGAGTGCGAAGAAGAAGCAGCATGACTGCTGCTGGAGTTGTGCACGAGTTCGCAGATAGAATGTCCTGCTTACATGACCTGCCAGCGTAGTAAGCAAGGAAAGTGTCCCTTCGTTCAAAGTCCTCTTGGCTTTCCTGATCACAGCGCCGCGGTTTGCCGACCCTCAAGAAAGTCATCATCCATGCATGAACCTGAGGCAAGCCCACCATGCTGTCCATGCTATCCCTGCTCTGGCTACATGTTTGGAGCGTCATCTCCAGACATCTTTCGTATGACAACGATCCAGCAGATGGCTGCTAGCTGGCATTGGAGCAGAAGTTGCACTGAGCCGTGAGCAGGCATTTCCCTCGTCTTGAAACACTGCCAACATGACTTCTGCCGGCAAAGGTGTGCTATTGTCAAACAAAGTTCTGCCGCAAGCAGCAAAAACCCATGGGGGCTGCAGCCAGCAGACAGCACAACGGCTGAAGCTGTTGCAATGTCCAATGCCAGCATTTCGAAGCGAGCATTGGCCCAAGTATTCAAGATCACTTTGCGCCTCAACATTGACAGGGTCCTTCTGGATCGCTGCCGTGTCGCAGCCCAGGTTGCTTTCAGCATCGGGCGGGCCGGTACTTGAAGTCTGCAGGGCACTTGGTGCGAAGCCTTCCAACTGCTTAAATCACATGTAGCTTTTCCAAGATGTGCTGCCGGAGTCTCCGCGAGCCGACAGCTTTCTCGGGTAGTCTGGGACAGTGTCTCCGGTGACACATCTCTTGCTTCGGGATCACCGCGGGCTGGCGCGGCACACAGCCTTCCGAGATTCGAACCGACGCCTGTTTTCGTGCGCTGAATCGCTTGACTGCCCGGTCTCAAGTCGGAAGCTGGCAAGACTCGGAAAGCGCATCTGCTCTTCAGGCTTTGCGTGCCATCCATTGTTTTTGTTTCGTGCTTCCAGCCTTTGAAGCATCTGCACTTGCTCCAAGACCACGGGCATCCTGACCATGAAGGGGGAGAGTTTCGAGGACAATCTGTAATTTCGACGGTTCATAGCTTCCGGACCTTCTGGACAAGGAGGATGGCTGGATCCAAACTTTGCCATTGGCATGCACAGGCCTGCGAGCAGGAAAGGCAAGTTGCGAGGTGGCTGTTGCCTGGTTCGCCCATCCTCTTTCGATGCCTGAAGCTTGGCCTAAGTGCTTTGGCGGAGTCTGTTTACGCCGACTTGACGCCGACTTGAGTACCAACTCCCATTCCCTTCGTGCCAGAACGTTATTGGTTCTCGAAGCGCTCCGCCGTCCACATAGGGATGAATGGATGCGCGGCCTTGGTGATGATGAAGTCCTCTCTCAGGGCATTGGGACAGGTTTCGGAATGATTTGCTGTGGAAAGTGGCCATGCTTCGAAAGCACGAACATGCCTGACTAGGCAAGATGTTTGCCAGGTATTTGTTTCGTGCGAGCAGGCGCAGTGAAACAAAGCCTTTACCAGGAAGAACCTGTTGCATCTTCGACGATTAAGAGACTGCGGCCTCTGTAACATGCAGATCAGTTTTGAAGCGAGGCGGTTCCGGCAATGGTGCTGACCCTGAACCCTAAATCCTAACAGATGGTGGCCGGGGGCCCGTTGACGGCTCTCGAGGCTCAGTTTCTGCCGCACCGTCCCTCAGCCCTTTGAGCTTCATGAAGCTCAATACCGGCCTGCAGGACTTCTGAGGAACAGTGGCTAAGCAAGTTTGAGCCATGCCAGGCAAGCTGTCTGTTCCTTGGCGGACCAGGCTGTCTGAGAATCTCGAAACAGAAACATCTGTAGTGTGTTTTGCTGGATGCCAAATACCCTGTGTCGGCCGTTGCCAGACTTCCATCACTTCCAGTATCTGCTAACTAACCAATGTGTCCAATCTGACCAAACTGTGCGTTTTGATGTTTCTTCAAGACTTGGTGGGTGCCACCAGCTTTTTTGCCGTCTGAGATTGCCTGCAATCTCCGTTGCCCTTTAGCTTCTGCACCAACATGTTAACACGCCTGCTCTTTCAGTATGCTCTGCAGTCGTGCTGTCTCTGATTCTTGAGGTGAACAGACCGGAGTTTCCGAGCAGCTTTCTAATGCCCACCTTGCAGGATGCAGGCTGCAGGTAGCAGACTCTTACCAGAGGCGTTCAGTGCCAAGAACAAGGCCCTGTCGTTGGGCACTGACCGGTTCGAAAACCGGGAATGTGTGGACTTGAAGGTGGTTCCCTAACCCATCTAGACCCTAAGCCCTAAACCCTAGACCCTAAACCCTAAACCCTAAACCCTAAGCCCTAAACCCTAAACCCTAAACCTGCTTGGGCCTTGACTCTCAGTGCCGCGGTGTTCTGCCGAGGCGGACGCTGCCCTGCAAATGCGTGCACTTCTGATATGCTTTTACTAGGTACTTGCAGAAAAACCTTCGGAATGTCATACAACTCGGATATGCTTGCAAAGCGGCCGGGCCGTGACGGTCTCGGTGCCAGTTGGACTCAGGCCCTTTGGCGTTGTGTTTGGCGTTGTAGCAAAACATTCCCAAGGAGCTGTGCAACCAGGCTCTCTTTGGCATCGCGGCCTGCTAATCTACCCGATCTGGGTTTGGGCTTTAGGGTTTAGGGTTCAGGGTTAGGGTTTAGAGTATTGACTGCACGGACGGGGGATCTCGCCAGTTTGAGGGTTTGCCCCCACGTAGTCAGTCTATGACCTCTCAGCCGCGAAGAAGGGCTGCTCTGCAAATGCCTCAGACCAGATGACTTGAAACAACCGGCATGATGTGGACGACGCTGGACCTCCTTACTGGTCCTCGGATGCTTTGCCACCAGAGGCCACGATATGCTTTCGCGGCTAGGCCGAGGTCTCAGCTGTGGCTGATGCGTTCAATTGTTTAATGTCTGAGACTCCCGCTTTGCACATGGAGGAACGCGGTGCCGTGAGCAAGTACGGGCGGGCTGTTTCAGGCATCTCGAACCCATGCGGTAGAGGCTTCTTTCAAGCTTCATCACTCCTGTCTGAGATTTAAGCTTGGAGTGCATCGGCACGAGCTGCCGGCGCTGCCGTCGAGTGACCCTGCATCCAGCCCGGGGACGTGCCTTGCGGCCCTCCGTCCACATCTCAAGTTCTGGTCGGACGATGAGCCTGTGCCGTTGCCTTCCACGTTCCGTAAGGGGATGGCAGCTTGATGGCCGAAGACTGGCATGAACTGATGGCGTTAGCCGCCTTTCTCGATGGGCGCATGGTGGAGATGCTGAGTCACATGTTTCGCTACGACGCCAGAAGCCGGAAGCTCAGCAGAGCAGGCAAAGCCGGCAAATTAGGTCCCGTGCCGGTCTGAGCCCTTTGCAACTACGTCGGCTTCGAATGTTGAGATCAAAGCCTTTTCGGTTCGCATCATACGCCACAACATCAGATGCGGACGGACTGCTCCTGCATCGTTCTCTTCTTTGCACGAGACAGCCAAAAGCAGTGCCTTGGTGGTGCCAACCTCCCAAAGCAAAGCCAGGCAGGAAATTCTTGCCTCTCCTTTCCAGCTAGTTTTCACGCCATTGCCTCAGGTCATTGCCACTGAAGCCAACACCCCAGCCTCTTGCTTTGCTCTGTGCACGAGCTTTCTCAGGCGATTCGAGAGCCCCACAGCAAACAAGCATTCCTGACTTAGCAGAAAGGAGACTGTTGAGGAATGGGAACATTGCGAAGCCGCTTCGGTGCAAGAGAGCCGTAAGGCATTAGCGTCATCACTCCTGTCTGAGACTCCCGCCTTGCCGTGAGCAAGTACGGGCGGGCTGTTTCAGGCATCTCGAACCCATACGGTAGAGGCTTCTTTCAAGCTTCATCACTCCTGTCTGAGATTTCAGCTTGGAGTGCATCGGCACGAGCTGCCGGCTCTGCCGTCGAGTGACCCTGCATCCAGCCCGGGGACGTGCCTTTCGGCCCTCCGTCCACATCTCAAGTTCTGGTCGGACGATGAGCCTGTGCCGTTGCCTTCCACGTTCCGTAAGGGGATGGCAGCTTGATGGCCGAAGACTGGCATGAACTGATGGCGTTAGCCGCCTTTCTCGATGGGCGCATGGTGGAGATGCTGAGTCACATGTTTCGCTACGACGCCAGAAGCCGGAAGCTCAGCAGAGCAGGCAGAGCCGGCAAATTAGGTCCCGTGCCGGTCTGAGCCCTTTGCAACCACGTCGGCTTCGAATGTTGAGATCAAAGCCTTTTCGCCACAACATCGAAAACCCTAAACCCTAAACCCTAAACCCCTAAACCCTAAACCCTAAACCGTGCCTCCAGATCCCTCTAGAACCGCGCCTTTGGTTCCTGGAGAGACCTGATGCAGACCCCGCCATCCTCCGGTCCCGGAGCAATCCACAGCAGGGCAGCAAGTCATTATGAAACAATGGACGAAGCGCTTAGGGTTTAGGGTTCAGGGTTTAGGGTTTAGGGTTCAGGGTTTAGGGTTTAGGGTTTGGGGTTTAGGGTATAAACCAGTAAAAACCGAGCGGGGATAGCCCCTCACAGCTATGGTCCGAGTTCTAAATGCAGTGGAGGCTTTCCTCTCCTTCGCTGAGTGGCGCTTGCTTCTGCAAGGGGTTCCCTGAGCCGTGGTAGAGCTTTCCCGAGCTGAGAGGACAGCCGTACGACCTTCATCCCTAAACCCTAAACCCAGAACCCTAAACATTAGGCCGTTGATCACATGAGGAGGCAGCCAGGCTTTGCCCGGGCAAGGCCTGTGGCCTTGGAGGTCTCCGAAGGCTGCCAAACGGCAGTCTCTGATTTCTTTGGCAACACTCACCCCTAAACCCTAAACCTTAAACCCTAAACCCTATCGGTCCGCATTGTGCAAGCCTCTACCTGGGCAGCACTCTGTGGGGCTTATGCTTGAGAAGGTGATCGATTCGTGCATGATTAGTCATTTCATGCGTTCGTGGCCGACATGCTGCCACCGTGAGTGGGGCAGAGCAGAGCATAAAGCAAGGAACATGCGCAGTGCTGCAGTGGGATGCATTCTGGGCTTGAACTTTGCATTTGCAGCGCACGTGCGGGACAGTTTGTGTTTCCGTTCCAGATGTGTGCAGCCACTCTACGCCTGAAGTGATGTCACGGAGAGGGAGGACCGTGTCAAAGTGAGCGTGTCAATGAACTGCTCTGACATCGGTTTGGCAACATGCCCTTGGGAACAGCCGACAGGCTTTTCACATTCGCCACAGTACGTCAGGCCCAGTCTATTCGCTGATGTTGTGCTTCATCTTATGATGCTAAAGCAAGCCTTGCCTTCGACACGTTGCGGGTGCCCTGCCGGCTGGATTTATGGAAACATCGGCTTCAACCGTTTGCACCCGAAGCCCGAGTCTGCAAGGCGGGCAACGGCCGTCGCTTGAGGACTCCGACTCTGCGAGTGGACCAAGAGGGGCTGAGAGGTTGCAAAACCCTAGTTGCACAATCGTGTGTGAATAGTGAGTTTCTGAAGGAGCAATTTTTGCGCCAAGTGCTCCGGAGGTCTTTGGCCAGCTCTGCAGGTGTTGCAGCCTCGCGATCTCCTGCCCATCTGAAGGGCCCTGATCGGCTATGGGCTTCTTGGGCACGGTCGCTGACAGTGTAGGCGCTGTCCGCTGTCCTGTTGTCGGGAAGTCTCTAGTCCATGTGCTCGTGCCGACGCGATGCCCGAGACAAGTTTACCGGTCGATTTATCCCAACTAGAGCAGGGATGAAGAGACAGCAAAGATGGCAAGCAGAGAAAGCATCCTCCGGAAGCTTCTGCTGGGCGCTGCCAAGCCCAATCCAGAACCGAAGGATAGGTTTCTTGACGTTTTCTGGTGCAGTGCGGGCCCGATCCTTGCGTGACACATCTTTCGAGGCGCTGATGTGGGGTGCTTGTGGGGAAAGTTGTTCAGTCTCTACCATGGATCTTTGACATCGGCTGGTTTCATATCACTCAGCACCTTGATGCACCATGCTCTTGGCCTGCTTGGCCGTATTCGCGCACACGAATGATTCTAGTTGGATGGAGTTTTGGGGCTCTGGCCGTGTCAGCTCTGCTCTGCCACTTCGAGAAGCTTTGCCTGATGCCTCCCGCGGTCATTCTGCTGGATCCCCGATCTGCCGGACCTTTGTCGCAAGTCTCGCGCAGTTTGGGCTGCTTCTTTACGTCGACCGAGCTGCCCGGGTTTCGCTCGACCGTGCTCGCGGTAGACTTTTTGGCGCCACGGGCGGGCGCACGCAACACTGAAGAAAGCAAAGGAATCCGTTTCATGGCCCCGGATAGCATCATGGCGAAGCAGAGAAGTCTGCTTTATGCTGGTCTTGAGCAGCTCCTGCTTCCCGTGGCTTGGCCTGGTTGAGGTGCCTAAGGAGCCCACATCAGTTTCAATACCTTTGTTCCATGATCTTTGTCTAATTAGAGATAGGGTACTTCAAATATATCTCAAATTGGCTGTCGTGAGTATTTCGGTCCGTACTGTTGCATTTCGGATTGTTGAGGTTGACAAAGCGCGCAGCAAAGCCTTCACGACTTGGTTTTGGCAGGGTACAGAAGTCCCTTTCCGCCCATGAGAATGTGGACCATTCGATAGGCAACGACTCGATGATTAAAACGTTTGGATTCTAGATGCCTTCTGATATCAGCTGGTAAAGCTGTTTGCCACTTCTTGAAATCAGGCCGGGAGGGGGATACATTGAGGTAGTCAAACCAGCAACATGCTGCAAGCAAGACACGTCTCCCAGCTTGGATCGCAGACCCGGAATACAAGTCACAGCCGCCCGTGGCAAAAACTTGGAAAGGAAGCTTTAGATGAGTCTTGGATCCCAAAATCCGTAAGTTCTGCATTGAACGCGTCCTGCTCGCTTTTCGATAGCTGCAGGAATCAACACATTGAATATCGGCGATTCCAAAAATTCGTGGGACATGGCAATTTATTCGAGCTGCTCAGCTGCAAGTGTGAGTGGTTCCAGTAGTGGTCTCCTGCAGTGCGCCCAAAGTATTCAGGCTGCTCCCGTCGGCGGAAGCGAAGGAGATGAGACGATAGCTTCTCGGGGCGAGGCGCGGGCAAGTCTCGATGACCCCGTCATGAAGTCACGTGCAGATTGCACTGTCACTAGTGGCCAAGATTTGGATGGCATTGGGGAGAGTCTGAACTTTCGACCAAAACCTGCTTGAAAGCAGCACTGGGTCAAGGGGGAACCAGGTCGTCGGGCATGTAAATCCCACGCAAGATCACGCTCGTGATCAGCGGAAGAGTCAATCGGAAGAGTCTTCGAGTCTTCATCCCGACAGCAGCAGGTGCCTCCATCATGTGCACAGGTGAGATTTTTGTTGTGCTCGCTGCGGACAGTTCCCTGTAGCGAGAGCAAACCAGCTGAGTCCATCATGCCGCCCAAAGCGGGTGGACATGTGAAGATAGGCTGCGGACACATTTGCCGCTGCGAGAACGGCTGAGTCCTAGATGGTTTTGCTGCGAACACATTTGCTGCAGCGAACAATCTTGATGCCAGGACAGCAGCATCGTTGTCCATCGTGTCACCCAAAATGGGTGGACATGTTGAGATGTTAATGTTTTGGCTGCAGACACATTTGCTGCGGCGAGCAAATCTTGATCCCAGGACAGCAACAGCTTTATCCATCATGCCGCCCCTTTTGTTGGGCGGACAGGTGGAGATTTTGATGTCTTCGCTGTGGACACATTTGCTGCAGCGAACGCTTGGCCCTACTCTGGTTGGCTGTGAGGACTTCAGCTTCTTGTGTATCTACGCTGCTCACAACAAGCGACCCAACCGTTTAATGTTTAGGAGGAGTTCGGACGTCTGCCAAGCAAAATCTCCCCTGACAGACGTGCAGGTTGGGAGTCAGGGCCCTGCGATCAAGACAGATCAAGACAGCAAGTAGCGATTGTTGTGTATCGATCCGATGCGCATCTTGAAAATTGCAGACTCCCAAGTTGTACTTGTTGTTTGAATCCGTAGTTCCCCAACTTCAAGATCAACATCACGAGAGGAAAAAGTGCATCCTTGCTGCTGACAGTGATCGTGACGGCGCCATTCTGACGATAATGGCCATGATGACGTTCCATGCTTCATGTAGCGGTTCAACCAGACAAGCGTTCTGATGCAAAGCCTGGATGTCTGTGCCACTGTCGCAGAGACCCGTGCGACGCGCTACGAGCTCAGAAGACACATAGTAGCAGGCGCTCTGCACAGCCTGTTGAAAGGAGTCCTCGGCACATCCGTGAATTCCTCCGAGACCGATGGTCATATTGGAATTTGGAACCCGACCCCTCCTCGAGACTCATCGGTAGATTGGAGTTCCGCAAACCATGCCGTTTAGGCTCTTAGCCAGCATGGGGCAAATGACAATCCAGTTGTGTTGTCTCATGTGGGGCACGGTCGAAGCCAAAGTGTGCAGTTTGTTCTGGTAAGCTGCACAGATCCAGTGTCTTGCATAGCAACAAACGCAGTCCAAAGGCAACGAGCATCTTCTGGGTTGGAAGCCTCATGCGTGAACTCAGCAGTTAGGCATTAGTTTGGCCACGTGTAATCTTCTTTGCCGGCTGCCTGTTGGCGGATTGCGGCCGGTTCACTGCCCTGCAGGACTCAGCAAAACCAAGGCCGCTTCACTAGATGGATTCGTGATTGCGTCAGCCTGTTGCTAAACCCTAAACCCTAAACCCTGAACCTTAAACCCTAAACTTTTCGGGTAGGTAAACCCATGCACTTCAGGTTATGATCCTGCGATACAAGTATATACAAATCATCAAGTGTCGTCGTGCAATGCTTCTGTAGTATGTGGCACTTTCGTCGGCTCGTAGAAGCTTCGTACTAGTTTTCTATTAAGCACTCTTAGGCACCAGAAATTCTCGAGATTTCTCTTGCCTTCTTCATGAGCGAGATGCAACACGAGGAAGCTACCCCGAAATGTGCTGGCGTTTGCTCCAGGGATGCACACAAGTGCCAGCAGAGTAGTGTGCTGTCTAGAGTTGAATAGAGTTTGCCTAAAACCTTAAACCCTAAACCCT
>CAJNDV010037122.1:1772-20452 GCA_905221635.1 Symbiodinium sp. CCMP2456 | reverse complement strand
ACCCTAAACCCCAAGCCCCTTATACCCTTAACGGTTTACCCTAAACCCTAAGCCCCTTATACCCTTAACCCTGAACCCTGAACCGTTTACCTTAAAACACTGAACCTGTGTCCCCAACCCAAGAGCCAATAAACCCAAACCACCCACGCGAAACCTCCACCGCACATCACCTTCAAGTCATGAAGCCTCATCCGCAAAACCCGATACCCTAAGCCTAAACCCTAAACCCTAAACCCTAAACCCTAAACCCTAAACCCTAAACCTCTAAACCCGAACTTCAGTGGCAGGCCTATAGGCCCTAACTCGGAACCATTAATCCTGAAGCCCTAGACCCTGAACTCTATAGCAGCGCCACCCCAAATCCTAAAACGCAAAGCCCTGAAGCCTAAAGTCAGCGAAAACTGGCTCACTTCATCTTACATGACTAGAAGCTAATTTTAGGGATCTACAGGGTTTCTAGTACCCCAAAAGAAGGCTAAGGGTGACCAACTCTTCGGCTCACTTCATCGCGTCTCAGCGGGTTGCGGAGATCCAGTCCATCAGGGCTTGAACTAAAACCTGGCGTTGAGGGTTTAGGGTTTAGGGTTTGAGGGTTTAGGGTTTGAGGGTTTAGGGGTTAGGGTTTGAGGGTTCAGGGTTTAGGGTTTTAGGGTTTAGGATTTAGCGTTTGAGGGTTTAGGGTTTAGGGGTTTGGGGAGTAGGGTTTAGGGTTGGATGTTTAGGGTTTGAGGGTTTAGGGCTAAGAGTTTCAGCTTGCAGTTTGCAGCTTTAGGTGCGGAGGTTAAGGTGTAGGGTTTAGGGCCAGTTTAGGGCGTAGGGCTTAGGGTTTTGGGGTTTGAGGTTTAGGGCTTGGCCTTTCCCCCAGAGGTACCTTTGACAGCGGCTGTCCAGGATTTAACAAAGTAAAATACAGCGCCAAGCACTGTTGAAGAAACCATTGAATAAGAAATTCAGCCTCTAGATTTGGATCAACATGTGGGTAGTTCTCTAAATTAGGGTCCCTTTTGGAGGTCTTTTTTATAAGGGTGCCGTACTATATTGGGGACCCAAAAAGGGACCCTAATTTAGAGAACTACCCATGTGCTAGAATCTGTCAGAACCACGCAGAAGGAGTTCAGAAATCCACGGGCTCCAGCACCCGAAAGCCCGTTTCTTATCGAATCTCTCAAATGCTGCCCCCAAGACCAGAAACCGAAACCCTAAACCCTAAACCCTAAACCGTAACCAGGGACATAAGAGAACCAGGGGCTGAGTTTTGTGTTTTCCGGTTTAGGGTTTAGGGTTTAGGGTTCTTGGCGGTCCAGCAGTGCCCTTCCATTGGTTGCCTTCGGGTGAATTCCGCAACTCTGGCCAATCTGCTGTAGACAGCCTACAGTAGGTATCAAGTCTTCACCTCTATAACCCTAAAACCCTAAACCGAAACCCTAAACCCTAAACCCTGAACCCTAAACTCTAAACCCTAAACCGTTATCTAGTAATAATAATGTTTGCCTTCGGGCGAACTCCGAAACTCTCGCCGATTTGTTGCACCAAGATCCCCCCCTTCCAAAAAAAAAAGGGCGGGGCGTTTGGGCCTCGAGCTCTCCTTCGCTGCCGAACTTCGGCGCCGCGGCGCCCCCCAGGCGCTCTCCGAGCCGCGAGGCAAGGTCCGGCGGAGCGCCTGTCTTTTCTTATAAAAGAAACTTAAAGGGTCATAGGGCTTAGTAAGTAGGGTTATAATTGATGTAACTATACTTATAACCCCAATTAGGGGACTTATAACCATACTTACTAAGTCCCATGATCCTCCAAGAAGGGCTTAGGGTTCAGGGTTTAGGGTTTAGGGCTTAGGGCTTAGGGTTCTGGGTTTAGGGTTTAGGGTTTAGGGAGTTTAGGGTTCATAGGGTTCAGGGGTTTAGGGCGTTTAGGGTTTAGAGTTTAGGGTTTAGGGTTAAAGTTTTAGGGCACAATAGGTTTACGGTCTCGGGTTTAGGGCCAGGATGTTATGGTAAAGGCATGTTTTGGAAAGAAGAAATGATTTTGTTGTTGGAAAAAGTCGCAGGAATGCGAGTGAGGGCTTTGTGCTGGTGTTACCAGGCTTTTCGGCTTTGTATACCCCCCAAACCCTAAACCCTGAACCCGAACCCTTGTTTTTCTCTTCCAGGTCCAGGCTCTGGCGGGGGCTTCCTAGGAATTCCACTGCGGGCTTGGGAAGACTTGGGGCTTAAGACGCAAACTCAGGGTGAAGGGTTTAGGGTTGAGACTTTAGGGTTTAGGGGTTTAGGGTTGAGGGTTGAGGGTTTAGGGTTTAGGGGTTTAGTTTTTAGGGGTTTAGGGTTGAGGGTTTAGGGTTTTCAGGACCACGGGGCGCTGGAACACCATCGTATCTGCCATTTTCTCACCCAGCTCCGACACTTTCAGCTTGGCATTGTAGCTCTTCACCATCGTCTTGGCCTTGCTGCGTTGCTGCCCTGCAGATCAGGCGGCCTCGAAAACCCTAAACCCCATTAACCCTATGAACCCTAATTAACATTAATCCCCAAACCCTAACCCCTATAAATTAAACCCCAAACCCTATAAACCCTAAACCCTGTAAACCCTATAAACCCTATAAACCCTATAATCCCTATAAACCCTATAAACCCTATAATCCCTATAAGCCCTATAATCCCTATAAACCCTATAAATCCTAAACCCTATAAACCCTAAACCCTGACATGATCCTCTAAGAGGCGCCAATCCCTCACAAGATCGAACTCCCTGCCCGGCTTTTCGCGCAAGTCTCAAGGTTTAGGGCTTCGGGTTTTAGGGTTTAGGGTTTCGGGTTTAGGGTTTAGGGTTTAGGGTTTAGGGTTTAGGGCTTCGGGTTTAGGGGCCTCCCAGTGAAGAGCTTCGTCGCTTAAGCCTCGACTTCTGAAGTGCAACGGTGCAGGGAGCACAATGGACTTCAGGGTTTCGGTGCTTCAGCGCGTCTACTGTAGGGGCCTCAATACTTAAAACAGGATTTTGGGATACATGATGGATATTAAGGAACCCCCCTTAAAGTATAACTCTTAAGGCCCGTATATGATGCGCCTTTTGTAGAAAGGCCGTCATGTCGGGTTTAGGGAGGCAACAACTAAATTGCAGAGCCTTAATATTTAGGGTTTAGGGGTTTAGGGTTTAGGGTTTAACTTAAACCTTGACTTGTAATATAACGCCCTAATAGACACCACAGATGCCTTGTAGAACCCTTCGAAGACCCTGGTGAAACCACGAAACGAACCCAAATAGGCCTATAGGAAGCCCACCTGCAGCTGCAGCTGCGCCGACGTCTGCCAGGGATACAACGACGGGCGTGAGATGCCCACCCTGCGTGGAGAGGGCTGTATGTGGGTAGTTCTCCAAATTAGGGTCCCTTTTTAGGTCCTTTTCATAAGGGTGCCGTTTATAAGGGTGCCGTACTATATTTGGGAGCGAAAAGGAACCTAATTTAGAGAGTTACCCATGTGGTTTAGGATAAGATGTTGAGGTCTCAAGATGTCGGGCTCAGGGCTTCTACAGGGTTTCTTGGAAGCACTCTTTTGGTTTAGGGGTTTAGGCTTCAGGGCTTTCATCACGGGACCAGTATATTTAATTCTTCAGACCCTAACTCACATCCGACGCCTTCCTAATGGAATGTACAACACGACTTTTCCAGGAAGCCTTTCGCGACAAGAGTATCCCTTTTTCTGCTGTTCAGGCTTAGCATGGAGATGCCTACACCAAAAAAGTTATCAGGGTACTACTGGCCGACGTAGAGTACATAGTGTCACATATAGCTATGCATCTAGTGGGTCCCACAAACATAGTTTCTAGATCCCACTTCATTCAGGGGGCTTGGAAGGTGCCCCTAAGACGGAAATCCTCTTTTGGTGGGCCCTATACGCCCTGAAGCTTGTGCAAAACCTACATCCGAAAATCTTACATCTCAAAGTCCTCTGACAGGAAACTCCGGAAGCACAAACTCTGCATCACAGAAGTCCTGCAAATCCGAAACCACTGTAACAACTTATGTACCCGTTCAAAAGACCTACAAGCAACCCCGAAGCCCAAAGCCCAAGCCACTAAATGTAACTTTAGACCCTTAAACACCTAAACCCCCTAAACCCCTAATCCCTTAGACACCTAAACCCTAGACCCTTCTCAACCCTTATAAACCCGTATAAACCCTAAACCCTTACAAACCCTTACAAACCCTAGACCCTTATAAACCCTAAACCCTATACCCTTCTAAACCCTAGACCCTAAACCCTCATAAACCCCAAACACTATACCCTTCTAAACCCTCAACCCTTTTAAACCCTTATACACCGTAAACCTTAAACCCCAAAAGCCCTTCAAGCCGCCGGCACCTTAAAAACCCCTATAAATAAACCCTTATAAATCCCTATAAACCCTGAACCCTACACCCTAATAAACCCTAAAGTCTAAAGCCTAAACCCTAAACCCGGCACCTTCATCTCCAGGCTGTCCGCACTCCGCGCTCCACGCACCACCAAGGAGCTGAGGAGCTCCTGGAAGCAGAGCGGAGAAAAGAAGGGCCTTTTAAGGGTTCTAGAAGGGCCTACTATTACAAGGGTTTAGGGCTTAGGGGGTCTTTTAAGGGTTCTATAAGGGCTACTATAATACGGGTTTATGGTTTCGGGTTTTGGGTTTCAAGAACGAGAGGGTTTAGGGTTTAGGGTTCAAGAATGAGAGGATCTGGGGTTTAGGGTTTTAACAATGAGAGGGTTTAGGGTTTAGGGTTTTAAGAATGAGAGGGTTTAGGGTTTAGGATTTTAAGAATGAGAGGGCTTAGGGTTTAGGGCTTAGGGTTCAGGGAGAAAACAACGGCCGTTAAGAATGTTTTTTGGGTTAAGGGCTCTTTTAGGGCTTAGGGTTTAGGGTCTATTGTTGTCTATGGCTATCAGAAGGAGCCCTAAAAACTAGTGAAACTAGTGTAACCCTAAACCCTAAACCCTAAACCCTAAACCGGTAAGCAGAGCGGAGGAAGCTCTACGGGTATTCTCGGCTTCTTTAGAGCTGTAGTGTGTGTTAAGAAAGTTCCACCCTAAACCCTAAACCCTAAACCCTAAACCCTAAACCCTTCAAGGGATTAAGGGTTTGAGGGTTCCTTTAATGCAGGGGCCTTAATCCCGGAAGCCATTAACTCCGAACCCATCCCTCAATAGGGTTTAGGGTCAAACGGCAAATATAGCAGAAATCCGCCCACGACCCCCTGAATCCCTCAATCCCTGCAACTCGGCTTCCTCGCTGCAGTCCAAAGTGTCATCGCCGAAGCGGAAGAGTCTGAGCAATTAGGATAGGGGCTTTTGGGGCATATATGTAAGAATAGAATCACAATAAGGAGCCCTCAGGAATCGTATCTCTAATCATCCGTGCTTGTTGTGCTATATCAGGGTATGGGTTGCGTTCTTGTCTGCTAGTTGTTCTTGTTGTTACTGCTCTGCTGTTGCAGGGGGGGGTGTGGTTTAGATTCAACTCATGATGAGCCTTCGGCTTCGGCCCTGGACCTAAACCCCAAATATTTAGGGTTTAGGGTTTAGGGTTTAGGGTGGAGAACTTAGGGTGTGGGGTTTTGTTTCGTAGGCACCGAGGTCTTACACATAAGGTGAATACCTGAACACTTCTGGATGCGAGACTCTGACTGCTCGTTTCTGCTATGTGCGGCTCATGATTGGTGGGTTGCAAAAGTGGGGCTCCGGGCAAAGGGGGCCCTGACTAATACAGACCCGAAAAAGGAGGTTGCCACGAGGGCCTTTCACCGAGTTTCGGCAAAAGCCCACGGGGCGAACGAGGGGTATCGCATAATTTCGGCGAATCTGCATGCCTGTGGTATACCCATGGTGCCCAGCTTTCTGAAGGATTAACCGTTAACCATGTGGGATCATACAAGGACTTTCTAATTCCTAGGATGTGCTCTGCTGTGCGGCCTAGTTCGCTGCTCCCGGTCGTAGCGCTCCTGCAGGTGGTCTGAAGCTCCGTTAGGGAGGTTCCCAAACGCCAAACGGGGCGGTTATCGTGTACTGTAGCGGCTTCGTGCAAGATTGGTGTTGTCCGCTACGATCCAACAACCAGGGGCCATAACTAGGAAACTAAACAAGAGAAGCTTGGCGCAGGCGCAGGGTTCATGGTTCACTACGCCCCAGAAAGCAAATGACGATGATGACGCCAACAATTGACAATAGAAACGGTACTGGTTACTGCTCGTCACCGTCGTCACCGACAAAAGGGCTTCAAAACGAGTGATGATGGCAACAAGGATCAGAGTATTCAAACTCATAAGCGCGACATTCATCCCCTGCATCATCGAAGGGTGTGCAAACGCACCCTTAGGATCAGTCAAGCCTTAAACATCTCCCTACATGCGGGGTTCCCGCAAGACGTGATAAGATAGATCATATTAATATGAAAAGTCTTATAACATATGTCATATGTCCTGAAATATCCTAAAAGACGATGCTGGATGAAAGCCGTGAGCCCCAGACCCTAAACGTAGCCGACACCCATTGAGGTTTAGGAGGGGCCGGAAATAAAGTAGCTCTCTACTACGGATTTACAACAATGCACTCGGCTGTGGAATCTCTTGCGCTAGTCTTTGGTGGTGTCTTTCGGTTTTCGGGTTCGGCTTCAGAACTTAAGATTTAAGGGTTTAATGTAGGGGCCTGAATAATTGGAATAGGGTTTTGAGGTCCTGTATAGTATACTTAGAATAAGGAACCCCTAAGATAATGTAGGAAATTGAGGCCCCTACATTAGGGTTTAGGGCTTAGGGTTAAGTGAGTTTAGTGTTCAGGGGCGCAAGCTTTGGAATGAATCGGTTAAGCCCCAGCAAGACCTACCAGTGGTGCTCCAAAGTGATGCCAAATGCTTCAATCAGCTGAAAGAGGAGTCAGTGCAGTATAGTAAAGTACAGTACAGAAACTTTTAAAGCATAGTATAGTATAGTACAGTATAGTAAGGCAATGATTTAGGCTTCTAGATTCTAGACTATGCAGAGAGATGCATGCTCAGGGCGGCAGTGCTTTTGGGGTTCCGGTCCAGGCTGCTCGGGCTATCTTTTTCGAGCTTACTTGGAGGTTCAGGGGATGTATAACTGCTACTCTGGGTTCTAATTATCGTTGCCCTACTTATAACCCCACATATAACCACCCATGAACCTCCAGTTCAAGCCACCCAAACCCCTAAACCCCTAAACCCTTAACCCGAACCGTCCTCGACCAAGTCCAGAAGCTCATCCGGACCCGGAGTAAACCTGATATCGAACACGAGGTCTGGAACGCCGTTACGAGGTGCTAACTCTGAATTTCTGCTACTGTTGGTGGGGATTCTTTGACCACATGTCTAGAACTGCGATCGTATACTACAAAATTCCCAACCGTGCCCAGAACATGAGATCGGGCGTATGCGTCAAACCGCTCTAGTCCCTGTAGTGCTTTCGCAGGCGGAAATCAGGAAACGTTGACTTCTGGGAGGCCGGGACGACGAGAGGGCTTCGACGACGAGAGGGCTTCGACAAAGATACTTCAGGTTTTTTCTGTTAAGGTGCAGCCTTGAGCCGTAAACCCATCACAGCTGAATTCCTCGAGCAGGCTCCCAAAAGCCCTCCCGAAAAATGCGAACCCTCCGGGTGCATGCAGTTTTGGGCGACTAACCAAAGGAACATCCTTGGGGCGGTTTGCGGCCACATGACTTCTCAGTAAGCTTCGGAGCAACTTCTTGGAGGCTTGGGCTCCTCCTAACGTTGGGGTTTGAGCTTTAGGGGCTGAGGGGCTTCCGGGCAACAGAAGCTGTAGTATAAAACCCTAAACCCTAAACCCTAAAAACCCTAAAAACTCTAAAAACCCTAAAAACCCGAAAATCCCTAAAAACCCTAAAAACCCTAAAAACCTAAACCCTAAACTCCATCGGACCCGCCAGAGTCGCCAGACGAAAAGCTGTAGACATCCCTTAACCCTCGGCCCGAAAGTGTTGTAGAGGCGTAGGCCTACAGGGTTTAGGGTTTAGGGTTTAGGGTTTAGGGTTTAGGGTTTAGGGTTTAGCAATACCCTTACATGTAACCCTTCTGTTGATGGTCAAAATCCTGCATGACCCTATATACCTAAACTATGGGATTTATGGTACTATACTATATTTGGGTCATGCAGGATTTTGTCCACCAACCGTTTCCCAAGCTGGCCAGAGTAACTCAGCCCCACAGTCCCGAAACCGTGAAACACAACGAAGCCGCAAATTCGGAAAGCCGCAACACCCCAAGAACTTCGAATCCCTGAAACATCAAGACCCAAACCCTAAACCCTAAACCCTAAATCCTTGAAAAACCAAAACCCAAAGGTGAAGGTGAAGGTTACGAAGTCCTGAAATGCGGGACGAAAGCTGGACACCCGTGAGGGTAGCAGCGCGGCCGATAGCAGGTTCCTCGGGTGGAGTCTGGTGCTTCGGTTTAGGGTTTAAGGGTCTTAAGGTTTGGGGTTTAGGGTTTAGGGTTCGGGGTTTAGAGTTTAGGGTTTTAGGGTTTAGGGACGTGTTGAGTTTAAGGTTAGGGTTTAAGGTTCAGGGTTTCAAAAAACACCGAAAAGTACGGCATGGGGAAAGGCGGGAGCTCTTTCGTAGGGTCGCAAGGGAATTGAATCCGGGGGATAGCTATGGTGCTCATACTCCGGATCCGCTATCCCCGCTACTTCGAGTTCCAATTTGGGTTTCCTCCTCCTCGGAAAACGCTTGTTACGCGTCAACGTTAGATGCGGATGCCCATGGCAATGGATCCGGAACCTAGGCTCTAAATCCAAAACCCTAACTCTACACCCTCCCGGCGCAGACTCCTAGCCCCTGATTTCGGTCAAGGTGCCAAGAACTGCTTCCAGATGCGGTCTGCGGCCGGCCCTCCGTAAAATGAAGACGGGCCTTGCACGGCCTGCCAAACAAAGGGTTCGGCACTTTGCGTTTTGGGCCGCTGGCGCTTGAAAGGCGTCTCAAAGACCCGAAACCCTAAACCCTAAACCGCTGTTTACCCTAAACCCTAAACCCTAAGGGTCCTGGTGAGGTCGGGTTTGTCTGGAA
The DNA here is from genome assembly GCA_905221635.1 of Symbiodinium sp. CCMP2456. Taxonomy (NCBI): domain Eukaryota; class Dinophyceae; order Suessiales; family Symbiodiniaceae; genus Symbiodinium; species Symbiodinium sp. CCMP2456. The sequence goes on along the minus strand of CAJNDV010037122.1, from coordinate 11,392 downwards.
GTCAGGAGCGAGGCAGTCGAGGCTACATCTTTGGGGTTTGCCGTGGATTACGGCCCCTACGCACCTCGGCCTCAGCTGCAATAACCCTATTACAAACCCTAAACCCCTACACCCAAGAGCCTAAACCCTAAACCCCTAAACCCCTTAAGCTCTACAACTATGCAGCAACAGGCACCCTGAAGCCTATGCCTTTCTCGGTTTAGGGTTTAGGGTTTAGGGTTTAGGGTGCGGGCTGGGACTGCGATGGAGGGTGGCAAGCCAGTTCAGGCCACAGACAGAGCCGAACCTGTTGCTACAATGTAGGGGGCCTTAATAATTAGAATAGCGTTTTGGGGTGTATGGTACTACAATTATCATAAGGAACCCTAAGGAATAATATAGGCATCTATTTAGGCTTCTATATTACGTCCTACAAAGGAACCTCGTTGGGCTGCAGTTAGCTGCATTTAGGCGGATGATCCATGGGCTGGATCCTATAATTATGTGCTCACTGTTTTGGGCCTGTCAGGAGCAGATATACCTCAACGGGAAACCCTGGACCGTAAACCCTGAACCTCGAAACTAAACCCCCTAAAATCCCTGAGCTCGAAACCCTAAACCCCACCAAACCAAAACGGCCCTAAACCCCTGTGTTCAGCTGTTTTGTGGCCCTGATGGGTAGCTGCAGCCTTCAGCGCTTCGCGCAGCAGGCGGACCTGCAATAAAGGCTCAATGTGCAGGGTATCAGGGCATTCGGACACCAAGGTCGGCTTTAGCCGGAAAGGACCTACTTCTTAGGGTTCCTTATTATGGTTTATATATACATAAATATAAATATATATATATATATATATGTATATATATATATTATGCATATTATATATATATACACACAATTTGATATGTTTTTTGAGTGTTCCTTATAAGGGTAGGTCTTTTGGGCCACAGGTAAGCTAAGGATGTTTTCAGGCCAGGGCCTAGGAGTTAGGGTTTAGGGACTTATATAGGGTTTAGGGGATTTAGGGTTTAGGGTTTGGGGGATTTAGGTCTCACAGCGGTTTAGGGTTTAGGGTTTAGGGGCCTCCCTGACCCTTACTTCAAACCCCCTACAGCCACAGACCCTCAAGCCAATAGGCCTTCGCCTTCTGATAGAGGTCTGGGGTTTAGATGTAGAGGCTAAGGACGTGAAGTATGTCCGCAATGCTATGCAGGTCTCGGGGGGAGTTGACTGCGGCGGTCTAAACCCTAAACCCTAAACCCTGTGCCGGCAAGTCCGACACTGCAAAGTCAAGAAGGCCGACAAAGCTGGCTTGGTGGTCAAGTGCCTATATAAGGAGGCATGGGGCCCTTAATAATTACAATAGGCTTTTTGGAGTATATTGTACTATCATTACAAAGAGCCCCACAATAGTATAGGTAATTATTGAGGCCCTTATATTCAGCTCAAACTCCCTGTGGCCGAAACGTGTCACAGAGTGCAAGCTGACTGGGCCTTGCTACTGCCGCCGGCTAGAACACCCTTTTCCGCAGATCCCTGCAGCCCCTACCCCTAAATAGCTATCTGAGGATAATCTACGGTTTAGGGCTTAGGGTTTAGGACAGTATACTGGACTGGATTATAGCTGTAGCATAATCATAGGTGGGCTAGGCGTGGATTTTCGTAGCTAATGTAGGGGCCTTCATAAATAGAATAGGGTTTTGGGGTATGTTATACTATAATCATAATAAGGAGCCCCCCAAAATAGTGTAGGTGGTTACTGAGAGCCCAGATGGGGGGTCGTTTGTTGGCGGTGTCTTGTCTCTTTGCTGCTTGAGGGGTGCTAGACTTTAATACAGCGGCCTAAATAAATACTTATACCTTTTTGGGGTGTTCATTATCATAATTACAGGAAAATATACCGCAAAACCCTATTCTGAACAAAAAAAGCCCCTATTTAAGTAACGTTGGAACCCTAAAAGAAGAGGTTCTGGATGGCTGACATACAACTCCAAGCCAAAATGCTAAAACCCGCAACTGCCCGCCAGTTGGAGTCCAAGTTCCCGTGAAAGTCCAAGCATACGAACCCTTCAACCCGCCATAAGACCCTGAACCCTAAACCCCTAAACCCCTAAACCCTAAACCCCTCAACCCTAACTAAACCCCTAAACCCTAAACCCCTGAACCCAAAACCCTAAACCCCCAGACCCCATAGACCCTCAAGCCGCCACCAAAAAAAATACATCTGCCTGATCCTCCACGCCGAAGTTGTTGAAGGCGAGCAGAGCTACCCCAGCGACTTTCTGGGCCCCCTCCTTGCAGCGTAACCCTGAACCCTAAGCCCCTAAACACCCTGCACCCTAAACCCTAAACCCCTAAACACTAAACCCTAAACCTTACGACGGTGTTGAGGCTTCCTAAACCCTTCAAGTTGCATCTTTCCGAGACCCTTTTTGACTGAGGGCCGTTTCGGTTTAGGGGTTTAGGGTTTAGGGGTCTCGGGGTTTAGGGTTTAGAGAGTTTGGGGCTCGTCCTTCATTCAGAATCAGTCTTTTCATGTCCGATGTGGTGTCGTGTAGGGTCACTGGTGTTGGCGTGCGGGACTGAGAACACCGCTAATCTCCACGCTCATGCACAGGCGTGTAAGCCTCAATGTGAACAGCCCAATAGATCGAGTTTGACGGTGAGCGATGGCTCTTGCGGCAGAACCACGGCACATTCAAAACCGGCATACCCTCAACCCTAAAACCCAAACCATAAACCCCAAACCTAAACCCCAAAACCCTAAACCCTATTGATCCCGTATGGAACCCTAATAGATCCCTCTAAGGAACCCCTAAACCCTGTAGGGACCCCTATACAATCTAAACCCTGAAGCCTCCTCCCATAAACCTGAATCCTGAAATTAGGATCCCTCTCCCTGGACAGAGCTCAAAACGCCCTGATCTCTAGGGTTTAGGGGTTCAGGGTTTAGGGGTTTAGTAGAGCTTAGGCTTTAAGGGTTTAGGGTTTAGGGTTTAGGGCGTTAGGGTGTCAGGGTGTGAGGCGTTTAGGGTTTAGGGTTTACACCCTATACCTTTAAACTCCCAAACCCGACTTTCTTGGTAGGTTCGTATTAGAAATCCGAATATGGAATTCAAAAAAAGGGACCCTACAAAAAAGTAGGTTTTGGTACGCTTAGGTACCCCTCATCCCAGAAGCTTTCCCCTTGACCCCGCAAAAACGCCCCTTCCTGGCAGCGCAGAAGGACCTGCAGCTCTTGCAGAAAAGGGGAGGGACTAAGATCAGTGCTTTAGGGTTTAGGGTTTAGAGTTTAGGGTTTAGGCTTTAGGATTTAGGGTTTCCTGTTTAGGATTTAGGGTTTAGAGCTTAGGGCTTGGGATGAATATGACAGGTTCAGGCTTGAGGGTCTAGTAAACATGCTTCCTTTTATAGTTCTTATATGTTCATGCTGAAAAATACGCCATGGCCCTGGTCTGACCATGAAGGTCCGTGTATTGAAGCCTCTAAGGTAAAACTTTTCTAGTCATTCAAGACCCTGGACTATTGCACATTTTAAGACCTTTCCTGATGCTCAGAGTTGATTCGGGTGCTTAGGGCTTATAGTCGGGTCTAGCATTGGTATTGCCATGCAGGCTGAGGATTTAGACGCTTTCAGTGTAATCTAGGGGCCTGAATAATTAGAATAGGGTTTTGGGCTCCTTTACAGTGTCATTATCATAAGCAACCTGGGGAAGAATTTTGGCAATTCTTGAGGCCCCTAGATTGACCCCTAAACCGTGACTTTGATTTTTCGCTCCCTTCAAACGGCCTGGGAGGCTTAGCTGCCTGTTGTGTGGGCCTCTGACTGGATCCTGTGACTTCGCAATTCGTAAGCGTGGCTACAAGTATCTCAACTAGGCTTAATTAGTATCCCGCCTACAGCTACCCCCAATTATCAATGCTAACCCTACTTACTCTAGGTTTGAAAGTAACCCCTCAATAATGAGGAATTACCCTTTTCCCAGTATTCAGTGTTGAAAAGGAGACCCCAAAAATAGAAAGGGCAAAAGGGCACTACCCAGGAATCATGTCGACTAGAAAGGTCAGCTCAGCTGACACTCTCATTGCATCCTTCATATGAGCATGCCCCCGACATGTAGTACAAAGTCCCCTGACCCAAAACCTAAACCCTAAACCCACTATTTCAGTAGATGTGTGGGAAAGAGAGGGTTTAAGGCTTACGCTTCGTTACGATTCGATGTCCGGAGCCAGGGTTGCGCTTGGTGTCGAACTCGGGGGGGTCTATAAGGATTTAGGCTTTAAGATGTGGGATTTAGGAGTTAGGGTTAGGGGGTTTTGAGGTTTAGGGCTGCGGGGCTTGATCCTACAAGGGGAACCTTTGCCGAGATCAAGAAATCTAACCCCTACAAGCGGTAAAACAACCTCCCTAAACCCGGAACCCTAGATTCTGCCCTCTCGCCTGGAGTTTGGCTCCCAAAGAGTGGCCCATCGCGAACCGGGGCATGCGCTCCTGCCGCTGTCTTTTGTCTTTACAGGGCTTTCAAGGGCTTCACAAGCCTTCTATGCTCAAGAACCAAGCGACAAGCACGGTATGACGATGCAAGCTTGGTCGAGGCGTTTCTATCCTCAAACCCTCGACCCCGTCTGAACAAAACCTCAGCCCTGCAAACCCATAGCCCTGCAAACCCATAAGCCGCGACATGCTAGCCGAACCTGATCCCCTAAACCCTTAACCCTAAACCCTAACGAATCCAAAGCCCTCAAAGCATACACACTAAACCAACACATCTGCCCTCACCTCCTACACTCCCAAGCCCAAAACCCGTGAACCAGAAACTCATGTAATAACCCCACTGTAAGCCCTGAACCCCCACAACATACCCAAACCCTCAAACAAAAACAAACGCACAATCTAACCTACGAGCCCCCAAAAAGGAAAACCATAGGCAGAATCACAACCATATACTCATCATCACATTCATACTAACAACTCTCACAACTCCTAAACCCTAAGCCGCAGACTCTTGTTCAAACGACCCCCGCTCTCCGGCGCCCAGCCGAACTTCGCCGCGCCCAGTTCCAGCGCTTCGGAGAAATCGGCGCCTGCCTCGGCTCGATTAAATAAAGGCCTCAATAATTGGAACAGGGTTCCTTTAGAGGGTTCCTTAAAGGGTTCTATAAGGGCTACTATAAGAGTTTAGGGTTCAGGGGCCTTATAATAATTAGAATAGGGTCTTTGGGGTCCTTTGTAGTAGAAATAAAATAAGGAACCCCCTAAAATTAGTATAGGCTCCTATATCAGGGGTTAGGGTTTAGGGCTTCGGGTTTACAGGGGTTTAGGGTTCAGGGTGTAGGTTCAAGAAGTGGCCCGGCGCTAAGTCCAGTTAGGCTTTAGGTTTAGGGTTTTGGGTTTTGGGCTTATAGGGTTTGTGGCTTCTAGGCTTCAGGGCTTCAGGGTTTTGGGGTTTACGGTTCCTTTTTGTCGAACTCCTCTAGGGTTTACGGTTCTAGATTTGAGGGCTTTAGGCTTGTAGGGCTTATAGGATTTAGGGTGTATGGTTTTAACCCCACCTAGACCACTTACAGCTCCGCTGAACCCTGCTTACAAAATCCCCTGATCTTCGCCCTAAACCCTAAACCCTAAACCCTAAACCCTAAACCCTAAACCCTAAACCCTAAACCCTAAACCCTAAACCCTTCGCCCGACCGGAGACGACAAGGGAAGCCCTGTCCTGCGACAGTTCTTCACATGGACTCTCAGGGGGTTTAGGGTTTAGGGTTTAGGGTTTAGGGTTTAGGGTTTAGGGTTTAGGGTTTAGGATAGGGGGTAAGGGGGAGAAGGGTAAGGGGACTACACTTCCTTCAATACCTAGAGTCTCCAGTGTAGTTCCTTTTTTGGGGATACCTTATAAAATCGTTCATATATATTTGGTTAAACCAAAGAAAGGAACTTTGATGGACACTATGGGTAGGATGTATTCGGTCCTTATTGCCTCCCCCCAACCCCCCTGAAGATCCTTATGATTTCTATCTAGCAGGCAACGCCTTGGATGTTTGAGAACCCTTTGCCCTGGGCCCCCAGGAAGGCCGAGCAGCAGCATCTGCAAGTTCCTTCAGGCTTCAGGGTTTGGGGGTTTGATCAATGTAAAAAAAGGGCTCGCGGCCTTGAAGCCCTACGACCCACCTTGACTTGGGGTTTAGGGTTTAGGGTTTAGGGTTTAGGGTTTAGAGTTTAGGGTTTAGGGTTTCGGGTTGCAAAAAATCGGTTAAGGGTCTAGGGTGGTACCCATTAGGAACAACTCCCATCATGAAAACTGCGGTTCATGGAACGCCGTCTGACGGAAGCCCGCAGTGCAGGCTCTGCATTCTAAGTGATTTCATCGACACACGTGCCGACGGATGAAGTAGGGGCCTTGATACTTACAGCTGGATTTTTAAACGCTAAACCCTAAACCCTGAACCCTAAACCCTGAACCCTAAACCCTGAACCCTAAACTCTAAACTATGCTGTATAATGGTGAGGCGGACTATAAGCAGACTTTGTTGCAAAGTATTCAGAACCCTACACGTATCAAGGCCGGGACCAGCTAATGTAGGGACCTTAATAATTAGAATAGGGTCTTGGGGCCCATTATGCTATGATTCTACTAAGTTGAGGGGTTTTAGGGGGTTTTAGGGGGTTTTAGGGGTTTAGGGTTTTGGGTTTAGGGGTTTAGGGGTGTAGGGTCTAATATAGTATAGGTAACTATCTAGGCCCCTTAGATGACCGTTTTGGGAGCCTCGGGCTTCTGTGGCTCTAGCTCTAAGGCCCTAAACCCTAAACCCTAAACCCTAAACCCTAAACCCTAAACCCTAAATTCCAAAACCACCATTTTGAGCTTCCCAGCCCCAAGAGCCTCGGGCTCATGTGGCTCTAGCTGTAAGGCTTCTGAGTCTTCAGGGCACAGGATGGTCCCACGAAACAGATCCCCCCAAAAAATCCTGAGAGCCGGAACCCAAAGTTTTGGGTTTAAGGTTTAGGGTTGAGGGTTTAAGGTTTAGGGTTTAGGGCTCAAAACATCCTAAAAGCCAAAACCCAAATTCTAGACCCCGACCCCCCAAAATCCCGAACCCAACAGCCCTCGGCCCTGAGAAGCCCTCAACGCCGAAGACCCTCTGAAACGAAACCCAGAAGCCCTGAAGCTTAACACCTAAACCCCAGAAACCCTACAGCCTACTAAGGAACCCTGAACCAAAAAAAACCGCCCCCTAAACCCTAAGCTCTAAACCCTAAACAAACCCTAAACCCTGAACCCTAAACACTAAACCCTAAACACTAAACCCTAAACCCCTGAACCTTCAAACCGTGTCTCCTGGTGATCTCGGGAAAGCTCGTAAGGCGTACAGATCACCTGCAGACGGTCAAGATGTCATTTAAGGTTTAGGGGCTTAATGGCTTGGGGGCTTAGGGGTTCAAGACTTTTGGGTACAGGGTTTAAGGGTCTAGGGCTTCATTAGTTCCTTTAGCGCTTTAGGAAGATGTCAGGACGGGTTTTCATTTGGAATTGACCGGCTCTTCGTTTGGGTTTAGGGTTTAGGGGTTCAAGGGTTTAGGGTTTAGGGGTTTCGGGTTTAGGCAGTTCGGGGCTTACGGGTTAAGGGTTAGATGAAGCTGTCGGGTCTACCTAACACCGAATTTAGGGGCCTTTAGAACTGAAGGCGTTCCTTTAAGCAGTCAATGAGGGCTACTACAAGGTTAAGAGGGTTCCCTAAGAGAGTTGCCCTGAAAATTCCAATATCGTGCTGGGATATCTGATCGTAAATAACCAGAGTAGGGGTGTAGGGTTTAGGGTTAGTTGCCATAACATAAGAATTTATAGGCCCCCCAACCAGAAACTAGGCTCTCGTTGTGAAGGCAGGTCAGAGAGGGCGGGCTTCGCAGGGGGGAGGCCGGCCCGAAAATCTCCAACCCATATATGATATAGAAGCGGGAAACATCAATGACACTGCTATCTAAGGATCCTGAGTCTAAGGACTGTCGCATAAACCTGTACAGCACCCCGCCCTCTTCAAAAGATGCTCTAGGTGCATACACCTCATCGACGAGTATTCGAGTCTCTTCTCGGATCACCACCTATGGTCTTGCCATAGGTACTTGGAACGGCGTTCCGCGGCCCGGAACAAGCCATGGGGCGTCGCCCGGCCGCTCGGCATCCATGGACCGGGCCATAACGCACGTGCTTCCCGTTTTGGGTTAACCCTCCTCCGTTTAGAGCTTCATGGCGGAAGTTCCAAGCACGGAAGGCCTGTGCACGCACTTGGAGCTCATGAGGTATATGCCATGATGATCGCCCATCGCATTGGTTCGACGAGCCCGAGAGCTCCCCTGTTATTGAGAACTTTTGACGAGTGCGCCACGTGGCGATGCCTTGATGCCGGAGAGCACCGCATGTAGGCGCGAACCAGAATAGGAGCCCCTTCAAACCCCGCTACGTTAAAGTTTTGGGCGTGCTACACTAAGGTCCACGAGCTTGAGTTTGGGAGTCTCTCAATCCGAAAAATCCATAAAAATCCTGACATCCCATCCCTAGGATGCCCTAAAGCCTAAACCCAAACACCCGGGAGCCGAAAGGCCGGCGACGTTCGAAAGCTTGAGGGTTTCAGGGTTTGGAAGGGTTTAGGCTTCGTGGTTTAGGGTTTATAAGGTTTGAGGCTTGAGGGCTTCAAGTTTTACGGCTTCAGGGTTTCGGCGCTTTCGGGTTTAGAAGTCTTGTTTTTGAACCCCTTGTTCCATCGGGTTTAGAGTTCACGATTTAGGGTTTAGGGTTCACAGTTTAGGGTTCAGGTTCTTGTACTGCAACAGCCAACGCACTGAAACCTTTAGGCCCTCCATCCATTGCCCCACTGGCTTGAGTTCTTTTTGTTGAGGACCCTTGTTCCTCAAAGCGTTTAGGGTAGAGGCTATAGGGTTTATAGGGAATCCCTTTAGAGCCCCACATCCTGCTCCTCGAACCCTTAAACTCGAGCTCGCCTGAGGGTCCTAAACCTTCCTGGCAGGGAGGTTTCCAAAACGAAAACGGCCCAGATTGCCTGAAAGTTGCAACCAGTTACACCCTATCCTGAACCTGAGATCATCAGCCGGAAAAACCCACCATCCCTGAATCCTAAACCCAAACCCTCATGTAGCTTCCAGAAAAGATGCCTGAAGCCCCTGAAATCACTCGCCCAAAGGCCCCGACCGCAAGACCGGCTTTGTCTGCCAAGGGCTGCAACAGGGATGTATAGCCTGCAGTGCTCCGATTCTAGGGTTACTCTGCTTCGTGCTGTTTGTTTACTCGTATGCCACTTCACCCTTAACCCTGAGCCCTAAACCCAGCAGAAAATCCTATACTACCCTATACTCTAAACCTTGATGTTCCGAGGACTTGTATGAGGGATCCAATGATGAGAACACCACTAGTAGGGATACGATTACCCTAAACCCTAAAACCCTAAAGCCTACACTCTCATAAACTCTATACGCGGGCTGCAACCTGCTACTTTACCTTTCACTACCCAGTAGCTATTTTGATCGCCTAAACCCTCAGCCCTAAATCCTAAACCCTGAACCCTAAACCCCAAATCCTAAACCCTAAACCCTAAACCCCAAATCCTACACCCTAAACCCCTCAATCCTAAACCC
>CAJNDV010037121.1:2734-14004 GCA_905221635.1 Symbiodinium sp. CCMP2456 | reverse complement strand
AGTAGGAGTGGGAGTAGCAGTAGCAGTAGCAGTAGCAGTAGCAGTAGCAGTCGTAGTAGCAGCAGTGGTCGTGGTGGTGGTAGTAGAAGTAGTGATGCTTGTGCTACTGGCAGTTGCAGTGGTACTTAGTAGTGGTGGAGCTGGCAGTCGTCGCGGTCGCCGGGTGGCTGCTGCTCGCTGGTGTCGTTGCTGATTACTGTCTTGAGACCGCGTAGATGCGATCGACAAAGAGAAGCTAAGCCTCCGGGCTAAATCCAAGCGCTGCACTGTCTCGGCGATGTCGATCTGAGCACGGATGATGTTGGACAGTTCAAGGAAGCACGTGTGGGGTTTCGGGCATTTCGGGCTTCAGCAACTAAAGTGTGTTCAGCCAATCACTTCAGGAAGCTCATTGGCCATTTCTTCGTGTTGGCTCGTGACTTGCTCTTTCAATCCCGAGCTGGCAAGGTCCTAAGGTATCCCGTAGAGTAGAGCTTTTGTCGGGTTGTGGCAAGACTTCAGGCTGTTCCGAGCAGTTGTTCCGAAAGCCCTATGAAGGTACCTTCTTCAAAGTACCAAGCAGCCACTTCACAGCTCCACATCAATATTATATTGTAGTATACTATATTATTTTAATTTTATATTGTTATATCATATCATATTATAGTATATTATATAAGCCTGGTTCTTGAACAGCTGGAAAGTAGCTGCTCGGGCCCTGCACTGCCAAGATCTCGCCTCGTAGGACGTGGGCTTGGAGCTCATCTCCAGCAGCTTTTGGAGCCCAGTCGCGAGCTCTTCCAAACCTCAAGGGAAGACGTGAGCTCTTCTAAGACATGAAGGGGGCACTGTACTGTGGGAAGTTTCTCCGAGAATCTCACGGGTCTCTGAGCTTCTATGTAGTATAGCTCAGAAATAGTATTAGGAATCATTATTCCTACCCAGAGAATACTTCCACCTCGACTGCTCCATTCAGATCTCAAAAGAGTGTCTACAACTCCACGGTTCGGTCAGGTCATTCTTCTGGGCATCTTGTGGTAGGGTTTGTCATGTCACACCCAAGCAGACAGGAATGGAGGAAAACGGATCAATGCTCGATACACCATAAGGTACCACACTATGCCATAATATGTCAACATATATCTCAGTTTTCTAGAACATGTAAACATCATATACCATTTCATAAGACCCCAGGATCCTCTTCTCTGTCTGGCCTCTGACCATGCCTCTCACGCAAGCTAGCTGAACCTCAGCACCCCTCATCCACACTTTTTGGTACCCGCCCCCCCACCCCCCTCCCCGGCCCCAACGCGTCTTTTGCCACTATGTATAATGGCAAATGAAGGCTGCCGTAGTGTGGTGATCTTGCACCATTACACCGCCAACAAACCCGAGACTGTGGTTCGATAGGGCTCCAGATCGCCCAGCACTTCCAAGCACAGACTCTCCCGAATCCCAAAACAACCCTAGGGTTCAGGTTTAGGGCTTTGGGTTCCGAGTATCCTTCTGAGAAGTAGGTCCTCGAAGGAAGGGTGAGCCAGCGGCCCGGGCTCCTACTTCTCTCTGTCTACGATCTTCAGGTGAAATGCTGGAGACCATGCTGGACCCTAAAGCACAAACCCTTGAAGCACCTTTATAATGCCCCGGAAATCCCCCCTACATTCGAATTCCTTCCGTTGGGTCTGCCTACAGCCCTCGCGGCTGCAACTCCTGGCAGTATCTGATGCTTTCATGGGTTTAGGGCTTAGGGTACTAGGGTATTTGGGTTTAGCATGGTTTAGGGCATTCAAGTGTAGGGTAACATGAAACAACAGACTCCCTGCCCTCGTCGTCTCAAAGTCTCTAGGGCTTGGGCCAAGTCGTCCATCGGAGTCCATGTCCAGGGCAAAAAACAAGTCGTACCTGATGGCTCTGTGATGCTTTGTGGAATGGGGATGCGGAGAACAACCTCGGGAAGGGGAAGGATAGCTTGCCCCCAAACACCTTAAATCCTATCCCAAGCCCAGAATGTTCAACGTCAGGGAAGGCAACGTGCAGCGGTGGAGGATGCGGCTGCAGTGCTACAAGGGCGCATGGGCTTTTGCTGTTACAGCGTCATCACAGGTCTGGAAATCAAAAAAGGCCAACCTGGATCAGCATCATACAAGCATCACGCATCTGACCTCACATGACACGACACCAAAGTGGGCTGATCTTTGCCTTGGCGGCTTTTCAGTCATCCCCAACACTTGATGCCAAACATTTGCCTCACCTCATGTCATGAACTGTTCCACTTGCGACCCTAAACCCACTTCTACAACAGGTCACTACAATGTCAACTCTCGTCCTTTAGGAAGTGTTGGGCACCATGGAAGCCGCAATCCCGATGAGATCAGGTCAATATCAGGAGACACCTGGCCAATCGTCAAAAGACGCGTACGGTGACGGACAAAGCTTTCGAGCTGAGGGTTTCTATTATCAACATCTCCTGGGGCACAAAACGGGGAGCCAGAAGGATAACTACAGGGGTTGCTATAAGGGCTATACCATCTACATAATCTTGAAAGGAGCCGTCCTACATGCTGCGCACGTGGTCGTAAGCCGCTTTTCGTTGAGAATGATTCAGACTCAAACTGAGCTGAACAGGACTGTAACGTTGATCCTGGAGAGTATGAAAAGCATGAGGAGAAGAATGAAAGAATACTATGATGAGGAGCATGATGACTCTGTTACGAAGATTATGCTGATGACGACGCCGATCGGTAAAGGTCTGACTGGTAAGTTTGTCAACTCCCTTACACATCTTTTTATGACCACATCATGGACCTATGAGAATTTCTTCGGCGGTATCTGCCAGCAGCAACGCTCATTCTGACTCACAGCTGCGCGCTGCGCTACTACGGACCCTCGTGTCACTGGAGACCCTATAGAGAAGCAGAGCTTGCTTGCGCAAATCTATCCCAGAACTACACAGTTGTCCCTCCGCATCACTTAAGACTGAATATTTCGTTCGTCCTAAGTGTCGGCAACATGCCTGTGCATAGACCACGAGGAACAAGTGCTGTAGCGGATCGAGGCGAGCGAAGGAGGTCAAGAGCTGTAGCCTGGGAAGGTTTTCATTATACAGTATGCGCATATATATATATATATATTATACACACGCACACACATGTCCATTAAGAACATACAGGTCACTTATATGTCTATATGTTGTAATTTCTGTAAAGTCTTGGGATTAAGGCAGGCAGTCTTGCTGGAGCAGTCCTGCGGCTCGCTCGCAGCTGCACGGTTGATTGAGTTTGCAGAACAAGAAACTGGAATTGAGTGAAGATGTCTGAAGCATCTGAGTGACGGTGTACTTCCCAGCACTCCCGGGCAGTTTTGGTGCCGACATTCCAACCTTCCCGCAATCTACAACCCACATAGATACCGCAAGTACTGCAAGGAACAACAGCTGAACCCCGCATAGGAACAACCCAGATTCATGCACCCCCCTCGCCCACGAAGAAAATAGCATCCCTTGCGCGGCTCGACAAGGACATACAAGGACAACATGAGCTCGCGGCAGTGGCTGCACACAAGTGGCGAGATGCTGCAACGACAGCTCCTTGCCGGGGAAATAGTCTGACATGATCTGACAGGAGTGTTTATCTGCTATCAAGTGGGATGAAGTATGACATGACTCTGACAGTGCGCAAACACGCACACACAATCATGCAGAAAAACACATACAAGTAGCGTGTTCACGGGGTGTGGCAGGTGCCCGCGGAATAAGCACGAAGGATGCAGGTGACTAAAACATTATGGTCTAGTGAAGGATTCTGCACCGGAGCTCGACGGAAATCATGATGGCTAGACAAGCGCAGCAAGGCCGATGACCAACATCATCCCCGAACGATGCAAGCAACTCCCCAGCAGACCGCTCCTTGTCCAACAGAGGCGAAAAGTTCCTGTGTCGATGTGTGCGCAAAGAAAGATTTGTTCAATTGCCAGGCAAGTGTAAGCCAGGCATGAGCTGAAGCTAGGAATGACATCATGTCTCATCCGATTCTCACTACTATCACTATCGTTCTTCACACGCAACGAATACTACCATGAGGTTCTAGTGCTAGTACTATTTCCTAGAGTTTTCGAATGTGATTGTAGAAAGCACCCTGGCCAATTGTAAGCGGTTCGGCACCACCCCTCTTGGCCTCTGCTCGTCCAGCAGCACGACTGGTGTACTCACGGCAGAGTGCCTTTGATGGGCGACTGACTAAACGGCAAATACAAACATCGATCGCATGGATGGACAGAAGCGTGGGTATGTGCTTATGTATGTTTGTATGTATGGACACACACTTCTGTAGGGAAGAACAGAATGTACTGGGTATGTGGGACAGACCATCTGTCGGACTACAAACCAACATGAATTTAGAACTCGAACTTGTAAGGCCCCCACACAAGCCACACGTGCTGCAGTGCCTTCCGGATGTCCAGCCTCTTGGCTTCCTGATCCCAGCGGTACTGCGCGGCAGTCGCAAGCGAAACTCTTACGACCCCGAAACCCACGGGTGTCTAGGCGGCAGCTTGTCATGTGCTGCACGAGTGCGGCGGCGACTTCTGAGCTGTTTTGACGGACGTTGCTGTTCGAGTGTATCGGCGCAAGGTTCTGCGACTTGAGTCCAGCTGCTCTGAATTTGGCCGCCACTTGGCCCGAGTAGCCTTCCCTCCCAGTCCCCATGGCACTATAGTCACTATGGGTCACTACCTGTTTGTTTGTTCAAACCTTGGGAAGCCTGACAGGGCAAACACAGCAAGGTCCCAACATGCGCTTCTGCTTCGAGAGCTTGCACCAGGCAATCCCGAGCAACACTCAGTTGTGGAGTCTTCTTCATCCGCACAACCTGGAGCAAAATTGCTTGGTTGCTGCCTCCACAACCAGAAGCTTGCTGACAAAGTCCTGCGGAAGGCTCTACATCGCGAACTCCGCTCGACATTCCAAGCAACAACGCATGATAACTTGCATGCCCTGCTGAGCTCCGCAGGCCCTGTGCACACCCTGTGCAGGTACTCTGCACAAAACATGAACATCAGAGCAACTGCTTCAGGCACTTCGTACCATGGCTGCCATAACTGGGAAAACGACGATGACAGCGTCAAGACAAGAATCCGAGCACAACGGATGGCTGGAGGCAGTGGTCCTTGGCTTTTTCTGAGCACTTCTGCCAGCCGGTGCGGAGCTTGTCGTAATTCCCTGCGCTTGGGCGGCATTCGTTTAGGACGGTGTTGGAAGGCCACGGGATTGGTTCAGGTGGTGTTGTTATAGGCACTATGTCGTACAGCTCGTTCTTTTTTCTGCATCCAGTCTTCGCAATAATGTTGTACTATGAATAGAAGACTAATGCGCAAAAACAATCGTTTGACCTGCTACCCCAACCTCAGAGCAAAGGCCAAGAATACGGCTTCGCAGTCTCAACTTCAATGCCGACTTTCTGCAGACTCCATCAGTAGTAGTCTGGCGACTCTGGACACTTGGGCAACCCCTTCCCGCCCGAGCCCGATTCTGCGGCCCGCTGCACCTGCCAATATCCGCTGTGAGGTTTCTGCTCGAGTTTCCGTGCCTCGTGCAGAAGCATGATTCAGAAGCATGACTGCGGAGCAGAGCTTGCTCTAGACTCTAGACTTTAAGTAAAAACCTGAGAACACCTGCTACCAGCATCAGGATTGTTCAGAGCATGCAGGTGATACGATTCTTCAAGGGCCTTCCGAGCATCATAACCGGCCGTTCAGCTGACTCACTGGAATTCGTCAGATTCCAAGGTAGAAACAATAGGTCGGGCTTAAACAGAAACACCGAAGCAACCCTGCAAGCCTGAACTCCAGACGTGTCTAGGTTCACGGTTGATTTTCGAATGGACACGCGTGTGAAAAAGTGTGCCAGGATAGGCGAGCCATAGGCCCTGAACATGAGGTGGGAACCCGCTGTTGCTCTCTAAACCCCAGACCTAAACGACTAAACCCTAAAGAACTAAACCCGAAACCTTCCATCTCGAAGAACTCTGGTTAAAGCCTGAACTGGCGCAGCCGGCCTTCTCCCCTTCGGTGCAAGGCTTGTTTCATTTACGGACTAGGTCTTTAGGGTTTTAGGCTCAAGGTATAAAGTCTTCTTGTAGGTGATACTGACCGCTGTAACCGGGCTCTTGCGACAACCGCCGGACGAACAACCAAGAGCCTCAGAGAAGGAGCACAAGAAGTGGATCCAATACTTCAGTTACGGCAAACCATCGAATGATGTGAACCTCCGCGGGGTTTAGGCTTTAGGATGTTGGACTGCTGTTTGTAGGGTTTGGCTTCGAGGGTGAGGGCGGATGCCACAAACGGGACATACCTACCTACCTACCTACCTGCCTGCCTGCCTGCCTGCCTGCCTGCCTGCCTGCCTACTTACCTACCTACTTCAGTTTGCACATATCGCCCATTGAATGCAAGTGGCTGGTTAGCAGGTAAGCTGATGCGAACAGCGGGACAGTGATATACAAAACATCTGCTCGCATGCATGTGTGTAGCTAAGCATCTCTCTCGCTTGGCCATGGTATGCTATGTTGCGGCACATTACGCCGGAAAGCTATGTAGTTAACATATGGTTATATGGGAAAATATGCACCAGCAGCACGCACGGCCTGTGATCCTGAAGGGACTGGCCCCCACCTTGATCGTTCAAGGGCTTGAGACTGCTTTTGCAGGCGTGGGCCGCTGGGACTTTTCGGCCTTCTGTCTGTTACGGGTTTCTGATCATACCCTGCGTATCGACACCTGGCCCATGGGGTTTTGGGAGAGGCAGCGATGACATGCAAGGCGCATGCGCATGAACGGCCCTCTCTAGACCCTAAAGCCCTGAAGGGCTGGGCCGGTTCATATTCGAGTAATGTCGAGGCCTGAATAACTAGAATAGCAAAATAATGGTGGTAATTACTTAGGCGTCTATATTAGGAGGATGCAAAAGTGCTCAGTTCCGCATTAAAGACACCAACCCAATGTTTCGTCGTGAAGTGTAGGCCGCTGAAGCATGATTACTGCGTCGCTAGGAGCTTTGACTTCAGAATGTCTTTCAATCAGAACTGATTTCTGTTACTACTTCTGTTACTCTTATTAATGCTTTTGCTACTATTCTTCTTCTTACTATCATCAACATCAGTTTTATGCTTTTTTGAGGCTCCTTGACCTTGGCCTCACCAGGATCCAGGCCAGGAGCACATAAAGGACCACACCAAGCGACCAAATGTCAGCGCCTAGGAAGCCGCAGAATGAAAAGTCCAGGGGTGTAGGTGCTTGGGGGTTCAGGGTTTGGGGCAAAGTGACAGTCTCTAGGGATGCACTGCGGTGCGGCAAATCAGGTGGGTGACGGGTCAGTGGGCTAAACCCTAAACCCTAAACCGCCTCCATGTGTCCCCAATCCCTGGCCTTCCATCCCCCAAACATCCCCAAACCACAGGCAGTACTCGCAGATGGGCGCAAGGCACAAATGGAATCCGGATGTTGCGAACCAGAAGAGTACAAAGGCCGCTGGAAACCCACAGAAAGCCGAAAAGGCCCTGTGATCGCAAAGCGCGATGGAGGAAGCTATTTCAAGTTTCGCGCCATGACACTGCAGATTACGCCTGCCAAAGGGATCCGTCGGTGCCTGAGGCCGAGGCAGGTGTCTGCACCCCGACGGGCGTAGATCTCGGGCGCTGTGTAGGACAAGGTGCCTGAGGTCGTCTCAGTCAGCAAAACCTTTGTTGTCGTCCGTCGCGGTCGCGGTCTCTGCTGCCGTTGTGTTTTTTGTTGGGTTTGGTGCTTTTGCTTTTCTTTGTTGGTGTGGTTGTGGTTGGTTGTGAGTTATGGGTTGCGGGTGTGCTTGTGGTTGGCGTTGTTATTGCTGTCGTTGCTGCTGTTGTTGTTGTTGTGGTCGTCGTCGTCGTTGTTCTCGTTCTTCGTGGCGCATTCACAGTTCACAGGTGGGCGGAAGCAATCAGCTGAGCTTGCCGCCTATCCTCCCCATTGCACGCGGCCTCGTGCTGCATGGCTGGTACAACTACATGCACTCCGCGTGCATGTGCACAGAGAGCAGCCTAGACCCAATGGGCGAGCTGCTTCCAGTGTGCTTCTCGCAAATGCTGCTTGCGGTTCTGCTACAGAGTCGGCTTTCGAGACTGTGCCTTCATTCTGCCATTCCCACTGCTGCAAACTATCAAAGAGTTACCTACCCAAGAACTCTGCATCCCTTTTTTGCGACCATCTGAATGACATGAGGCGCGCAGCCCGAATCGCACTGGAAGGGCTCTCAGTTGCGGGCATCTGTGGGCTCAGCTGCACTGCCGTGCCGAAATCACAGAGCTTGATGACACTTCCTCAGACAGTGACTTTTGATCTTCGCAGAGTAGCTGTGTAAGGCCATGTCTCTCACAAGCACATTGAAGATATATAAGTCTTTCTGTACGTGTTATCATGATTAGCATGCTCATTATTGATACCCTCGGTCTTGTTATTCCATTATCATCATCATCATCATCTTTATTGTCATTGTGATGACTAGACGCTTATCATGGGTTTCATCACTAACATTACTATTGTTAATCAGTTAATCCTTCAGAGATAACTTTCTTGATGCATCCAATATGGAGGCCTTCATAATTAGAAAAGGGTTGTGGGGCGCATTATACTATAATTACAATAAGGAACCCCCCAACTAGTATTGGCAATTTATTGGTAATTATTAAACTACTCTTGTGGCAATTGTTTAAGGCGCCTATATTAGGCAGTCGTATTCTTGGCTCCCCGCCTTCTGGAGTTCCGGGGTTTCCCAGCAGCAAGAAGTTTTCAGTCCTTGGGAGCGGGCCATTTTTGGCTTCTACAGAGAAGTTTCATAGCACTAGAAACCCTAAACCCCTGAGTCACTGAAGCCCGAAACCCAGAAAGCCTAAACCCAAAGTCCTGTCCTCTAAACCCCAAATCATAAAGGATCTGGCCAGGATTTAGGGAAAGGATCGCTGGTCTGTACCGAGAGCGCGGCTTGATGTCGCGGTGCACTATCCTTGCCTTGTGAAGGAATGCAACCTCAAGCGGTTCAGGGTTTATGGGTCTAGGATTAGGGGTTCAGGGTTCAGTGGTGTGGGGTTCTAGGGTTTGGGGTTTGAATAATGAGGTTTAGGAAGTGCACACATCACCGAAGCACGAAGGATTCTTTACCCACTGACTAGAATCTGCCAAGGCCCGCACAGCGTACAACATCTGCCGAAAATACGTCCTTGCTTCTGTCCTTGCCACGCTTTATCACATCAAGAATTTGCAGCATCAACTGACCTTTTTCTGTGTTTGTGCATCATATTTGTACATTTCTACACACATACACACATGTACTTATGTATGTTTACGTTTGCATCTAATTATGATATACAACTACCTGTGCTATACGGATGGATCGATGCGCTGTGCCATGCGATGCCAACTCTCTTTGGGGTCCCCGCTCTTCGAACGCGCCGCCTTCGGCTCGCCTCTGCTGAGCCTGAGACATATATATATATATACACATGTATATGTATATGTGTATATATATATATTAATATATTAATATATATATAAATAAATAAATAAATATAAATATATATATATATATATCTATTAATATACGTATATATGTACGTACACATACCCTGTATATTGGGGTTTAAGGTTTAGGGTTCATGATAGGAGGCGAAACTGGGATAGGGTCTCTTGGGGATATGCTGTGCCCATCATGCTACAAGTGTAACAGGGAACGCCGAGGAATCATATTAGCCAGATGAAGCCCTGCCGAAGACTTTGAGAAACCTCCAAAGCAGCAACTCATCGTTAACTGACTGTATTTTCTAACCTAATGTAATATATAATATAGTACAAGTATAACTTCGTATAATCTGGCAGAGTCTAGTATAGCATTAGCTCGCAGCTTCTGTCAGGTGCCCGGCTGCAGCGGCGATGTACTCGTAGAGCTCCCCACCACGGCAAAGCTCAAGCCTGAAGCTTATACTAAAATATAGTGAAAAATGTAAAATGTCGACGTTGAACGCTGGCCGGTCGCCCATGGGGCAGCAGGCCAGGCACTGTTCTGTGTGATATTCTATTGATAGCCTGCAGAAGTCGCTTGCAGAATGTGCAACAAGAGCCCTCAGCCTCTGGCACCACCCAAAGCGAATGACGCTCCTCGAAGCACTCGTACATCTTGACGATGTGCGGGTGCTCTGACCTGCTCCAATCAACAATGTTTCTGAATTTTCTTGTCGTGCAGCCAGAAATGTCCTGCTCAAACCTTCAAACCTTCTCTTCTCTGACCGCACTCTTCCATGCCAGGGACCTATCTAGCAGAGCAGATGAAGACTGCACGCTGAACTTGCAAAGCCTCTCCCTGCACCATAACGTCGAAAACTGAGACGGCAAGGCCTTGCGAGAATAGCTCTCTCCTTCTCGAAGCTTTCGCGCATGGCCTTGGCACTCATGCCTGGCAAACGGGCGAGCTTCTGGATGATTCGAACACTCGTGGTGGTGATAGCGTCCTATCCGTAGTCGTCGTAGTAGGAGCAGTAGTGGTAGCAGCAGCAAGGAGGAGCAGCAGTGGCAGTGGCGATAGCAGGAGCACCAGCAGCAGCAGCAGCAGCAGCAGCCGCAGCAGCAGCAGTAGCAGTGGCCGTAGCAGTAGCAGCAGTAGTAGTAGTAGTAGTAGTAGTAGTGGTAGTGGTAGTGGTAGTGGTAGTGGTAGTGGTAGTGGTAGTGGTAGTAGTAGGAGTAGTAGTAGTAGTAGTAGTAGTAGTAGTAGCAGTAGTAGCAGTAGTAGCAGTAGTAGCAAGTAGTAGTAGTAGTAGTAGTAGTAGTAGTAGTAGTAGTAGTACTAGCAGTAGTAGTAGTAGTAGTAGTAGTAGTAGTAGTAGTGGTAATCGTCGTAGTAGTAGTAGTAGTAGTAGTAGTAGTCGTAGTTGTAGTTGTAGGAGGAGTGGGATTGGGAGTGGGAGTAGGAGTAGTAGGAGTAGGAGTAGGAGTAGGAGTAGGGGTGGGAGTAGGAGTAGGAGGAGTAGTAGCAGTAGTAGTAGGGGCGCCCCCTACCAACTACACTTACTCTAAGCCATCTTGAGAGCACATCCGTTTTATTCGGCATTTACTGCACATTCGCCATGTACGATCATCATAAGAAGCCTCAAAATCGACTTGCCGAGTTTGCAAACTCGGCCTCTTGATTTTGGACTTGCTTCTGGGGGGGGGGGGGGGGGGGGGGGGGGATGATGTCGACAGTGTTACGCAAACGCAACCAACAAGATCAC
>CAJNDV010037120.1:791-20455 GCA_905221635.1 Symbiodinium sp. CCMP2456 | reverse complement strand
CGGGCGGCGTGCCGCTGCCAGCCTCGGAGAAAGTGCCCGGGCTGGTCGTGCTCGTCGGCACCCAACGGCGTGCCGAGAACGTAAAGGCCCTGGCGGTCGCGTGGCAGAGACCAGTCTCCTGTCCAAATGGGTTCCTCGGGGCGGCAATGGCGACAGCGGCGACAACGCTGCACCGACGAAGGTCGATGGCGGGAGGTGGGCGGTGAGCAGCGGGTGGCCGAGCCGCCAGTGAGCGGGTGGATGAGCGACAACGCGGCGACGACGGCGCATTGCGCGAGGACGACGGCTACGCAGATCCGAGTTACCCAAAATGTTACCCCTAAGTGGTACCCCCACCCCCCCAAATGTTCCCCCAGAGCCGCGACGAGCTGCGTCCATTTCACAACCGATGCCTCCATAAACACGGCACGCGACATCTGCCGCAACATTGCATTTGTCGGGCACATCTATGGAGCAGCAGCTGCGTGTGAGATGTGACATGCCCCACTGTGAATACTGTGAGCTCTTTGGGTAGTTGGTTTGATCGGTGTGATTGTACATTTGATACGAGTGCGTTCTTGAGCATCGGATGCCGGTACTGATTCTTTCTTTTGTTTTGGTTCTGTGGTCGGTTGTTTCTTTTTGAAACTGACATTCGCTTGCGTTGTTTCACAAGCCATGACCATGACTCATGGTCGTCAGCGGACTCGTCTCTGACGCTGAGATGCACCTCCTGGGCAAGGTGAGGCCATGCATGGCTCTGTGCCTTCGCGTCGTTGCCGTGTCGCCGCATCACATCTCACCTTCGCGCCGCGACATCGCATCTTCGTTCTCACCTCTACGGCTCTTTCTCACCCCATCCTCTTGGGTCGGGAATGAGGATCCGAGTGAGGGGAGCAGTGAGGGCGCTCGTGAACCAGCCCTTCGGTGCACCCAGGTGGACCCGGTTCATTGTCGCATCGTCATCGCATCGTCCGCGTCGCCGCCGCGCCGTGTCGTCGCCGCATCGTCGTCGCCGCTCTATCCTTTATCCTCACCTCCGCCTGCATCCTCACCATGTCCTCAGCGTCGTGATGCTGATGCTGGAACCACCGGCAAGGAGGGGTGCACGAGGCAGGCAAGAAGGGCATGTTCAAGCGAATCTACGCCGATCGCACAAAAACGGCAGGGTCTGCAAATGTTCATGTTGTGGTGACGAGTTGCACGCCCATGTGAAAAACCGTGGTGTCCGCACCTGGCAAGTCCCCAATAACGAATGTCGGTTGGGCATGGCTGCCAGCCATGCGCAACCGGGAACACATGCGGTTGCGGCTGCCAGAGCAAATATTGTATGAAAGACTCTGTGTAACGCACATGAGCGTTCAGCCAGATGATGCAACCACTGACGCCGCCGACATCGTGCGAATGCTGCAGGGGGCAGGTCACCCTGCAGCCAGTCTCTGCGCCAACAGATGGCCTCGCACCGCAACTCCAGCTCCAGCACCCCCTGCTCTGACAGGGTTGCTTTCGCCGGGTGTTTACACGAGAGAGGCATCGGCAAAAAAACGCAATGTGGGCAAAGTTTTCCTTTGCTGCTACATCCCAGTCCTTCCCCGTCTTTCGGTCGTGTTGGCGTACCCATCCCACCTCCAGGACGCCGCATCGGCGAAGCGAGCAACCCGTCGCACACCTTTCGCCCCAACCAGGACCATGTAGCCGGGTCCCAACTGCTGGGTACGTCAAGCGGACGCCCGCTGGAACCCGATGTGGACACCAGAAGGCCATCGTGGCAGGTGCAACAGCTCGTGCGTCGCGAGCACGTGGTCGCGGACAGAGGGGCCGACGGGACCGTGGACGAGGGCGACACCAGCACTGCCCACCGCCGAATGACCCAGCCGCACGGACACAAATCGATGCTGAAAGCGACCCAGAAACACGGGACCGGGCCGTGCAAAATTCACACATTCGGCGTTTGCCATGTTTGCGCGAGGTCGATTTGCCGGCTGAGTTCGAACGACGCGCGTACACGTTGTACCTTTCAATCCCCGCCATGCTAGATCTGCGGCCTGCTGCGACATGTCCTACGCCGGCGCAGACACGGAACACGGATGGGAACTCTTCCTTCTGGTCCTGCGCATGTTGCTTTTCCCCACGCTCTCCGTTGCACATGTCCCGCCTGAGGAGTTCAAGCGCCGAGCGTTTGTTTTGCGACGGACGTTGGACACAGTTGCTCCATGTTGCTCCGCAATAGTGCAGTTGCAGCCCCACAAACCCGGCCGGTCGGAGGGCGCACCGCAGGCAGGCTCTGAGGGTGACATCTGGTGCCGGGCATGTCCGCAACAGCGTAGGCTGTCTGTCACGCCCCCCCCCCACCCTAGAACCGGCCACCGCTGAGACGCTTTTGTTGCGCGTGCGCGAAGGCAGCATGCACGGGGTGACGAGGAACAGTTTCCATATCGGGCGAGCCCTGACAGGCAGAGGCTGCGTCCAAGGGACGGTTTACGGGAAAAGCTTGTAAATGAGTCTACACTAAATTGTAGCCGGAGCGCACACTCCGAGCGCTGCGCGAAGGCCTTCTCGTTCCAGGCAGCCCGATTGGCAGCCGGGGGTTCGTTTCCAATTTGCTGGCAGAAGCGGGAAAAACACAAGGAGTTGCTCGCGTGTCTGCCCGCACTCCAGGACTTGCAACGTGCACGGTTGCTGTTTCAGGCACTGCAACTACCTGTTGCGAACCGTGCCGCCGAGCCTCACGGACGAGTTCGCTCCCGCCCATGATGCAGCGGTCTCAGAGGTCACAATATAGGTGGGCATCAGGCTTGTGCAACTTGCTGAAAGGCATGAAGAACAGTGGTTGTAGTCCACGGTGGTACGGTTTCAGCGCGGCGGAGGCGCATGAGAGCTGATTGCCAGACCGCCGCGAAGTGACAAACTCCCCAAACATGCTCAACATCTTCGCGGAGGCCGCGGGCAGCAGCATGCAGCAGCGGATCGAAAAGCCAAGTGTGGGCGGGGGCCAAACGGCGGTTGCAGGGTGGTGTCGCTGACGAAACGAATTGCAAGCATGTAATTCCGGAGCGGATTGTCCACGACAGTTCTGGGCTGGCCTTGTCCAGGATCACTCGGCAGTTTCCTTCACCCAGTCTCGCCAACACGATTCAACACGATGCACTCGACAGTTCAACGGCCACAATGTGTGGTGAGCGCTTCAGCGGTTCGGTTAAGAGCTGCACGCCGTGACCCTGCCTCCCTCGACAGTCGCACGGTGCCGAAAAATATCACCGAGGAGCAACCGTTACTATCGCGATTCAAATCGGGGTAGCTGCAACTACTGCGGTGATTATGACAGCGCACTCTGTATGTCATTGGTGCTACGAACAGTGCTGCTAGCACTGGCAATAGTGATACCAGCGCTGCAATCACTACGAACACTCGTACAGCCGTGTGCTTCGTTGCATTCGCATTCGCGGCAGCCTAGCATGTGTGCTGATAGTAGAAAAACAAGCAGGAGCAGCACCAGCAGAATACACCCACAGGCCCCAAGGTTACGGGTTGAGGGTTTAGCACAAGCCCCGGAAATCTGAAAACGCTTGAAC
Organism: Symbiodinium sp. CCMP2456; assembly: GCA_905221635.1. Taxonomy (NCBI): domain Eukaryota; class Dinophyceae; order Suessiales; family Symbiodiniaceae; genus Symbiodinium; species Symbiodinium sp. CCMP2456. The sequence continues at coordinate 16,904 of CAJNDV010037120.1, read as the reverse complement.
TCTGCTTCCATCCGGCAGCGCATTTCTTTCTCCCCAAGGTCTATCCGCATCACACTGCCTAAGAGATGAAGCTCGCCTGGACTGGGGAGGCTTCGCTGCACACCAGCATCTTTCCGGGGAAGTGCCAGCAAAGTAGACTCGAAGCCAGAGTTCATGTGAGTCATAATAATAACAAAAACCAATAATGACCACGGCAACACTAATAGCTCACAGCGATACGCATAATAGCAATAGTAAGACTAATGAGAATACAAAGCATTGTAAGTTTTATAACAGTAAAACATAAACCTAGTACGTAATGGCAATTGATCGAAATTCTCCTTTGGTGCAACGCTCGCCAGACGACAAGGACATGGGTATGCGGGATCGACAACCCAGTGTCCGCACGCATTTTGCTCAGTATGCCCAGCATGTCGGTAAGCCCTGGCTGGGTTTCTCCCTCGTACGCACTGATTACTCGTATCGTGGGTTCTCCTAGTCCCAAGGATTTGGCAGCACGCTTGAGAAAGTCGTCACGCCTGCCATTCCAGTAGGGAGAAGTGTAACTCTTGCTCTTCCTCTGTTTCTTGAAGATAAGAGCACCATATGAATGACGACGAGGCGCATCGATACTCCGCTCGCCGGAGTAGCGGTCGGCGACGTGCTACAGTGAGCAGTCGCACACGCCAATCTAATCGGTGTCATGATTCCGTGCACTGACGATGCTGACAATTCCTCAGAGTGTGTCCGCGGCTCGGTCATGTCCTCTTCATCGTAAGGGACGCCATTGAAGGCCGCGGGCATAACCGATACAGGTCGGCACACGATCTTGAATGCCCCTTCATATTGACGGGCTCAGATGTTCCGTCGATCTTGCATGCCTGAGCTCATGGCAGTCATGGAAACCAGCTTGGGTAGACCCAATTGACTTCATCTCGGATTCCTCTTGTGTCAGATACTCGGTTGTTTCCATGTGCCACATCAGGCCCTGTGTCAGCTCTTCATCGACAAGGGAACTGGTCGCAGGGTCGCCGGCAGCCTTGACACTATCGGTCTGATCGTCGACCTCCATCGCGCTGCCGTCGGTAGGCAACTCACGCTTCTCGCTTGCGCCGAAGGGTGAGTAACTCTCCGCGGCAGCAGCCGGCACGTACTGTAGCACCTTCTCCATAAATTGGTACCAGTAGCCATTTCCGATGTATCCGGCGCTGTATCCAGATGCCTCAGCTGCATCATGTGTGACCCGAACGCACGGCTCATATTTGGCCCACTTATTGTCGACGGGGTATTTCCGCCCAACCAGTCCGCCGTGTGCAAGGATCGACCTAAGGTTGCGCAATGGACTTCCGTGCATATACGTGGTCTGTGGGTTGTAGACCATCTCGTCATCCGTCGCCTTGATCATCGGTACGCAGTACCATCCATCTGTGGGGCCAATAATCGTTTGACCTGCTCCGTTCTCATACGCGAGCGGAGACAAGCATCGCCAATCGAATAGGTCGGCAAGGCAGACTGCCTTCGAAGGATAGGCTTCTCCCAGGTTCATCATGTAAGCCAACCATGCGTGTAGCTGGCGATCTTCGCCGTCGCGTACATCCGTTCATATCGACGCCCTCTCCCGAAGGGGTTCTGACGTGGGATGACGCCACATTGCCTTTTCAGCAGTAAAAGCCCCGGGAAGGAAACCCAGCGTCGGCCTTAGTTGCAAGAACCCCTTCAGCAGGGCGTGAACTTCATCGCTGCTGTGTGGGACATCGGAGAAGCACCCATTGTCAAAGATCCTTTCCAACCGCTTTCGCACCGAAATCAAGATCGGCGCGCGCCCATTTCTCGTGGGACGTCTTACCCCCGAAACTGACCATGGAATTAGTCCAGCACGCAATCGGAGACGGTACCACCCGGTTTCCCATAGCATCGAATACCTTGATCGCCTCCCAAGCATGTCCGCTCGGGAAGTTGATCGGGACAAAACCCACGCAACGTTCAACCGTAGAGAAGGCCATTAAAATGGCAGCCTGCTTATAGACTCACCAGGCAGATCCGTCGATGCAATCTTGGACAAGGCGTACGTTGTCATCACCCCGCTGCGGCCCTTAATCATTTGGTCCGCTTGGCCCCCTTCGGGCGGCAGAGGCGGCGGGGTCCGCTTCAAGAACCATCTTTTCGACAACCGGTCTGACGTTCGCCATCTTGCTCTAGCTGCTCAATCGGAAGAGCAGCAACGTTTGTCGCAATCGAGTTCGCCGTCACATCGGCAATCCGCATGCGAGCGAACGCGCGACAGAGGACCTTCTGGGGAGACTTAGTCTTCCCCGCAACTGATCCCGGCATGGCCTTAAGACTTGGGCGTGGCGTCTTTATCAGCAGCGCCCACGGGTGGAATCGCAGCAGAAGTCTTCGCTGGGGCATTCATCGCAGCCGCCGGCGCCTTGCTCTTGGCAGGGGACTTCTCTTACCCTTTTGAGATGGTGGCATATCGGCCACGCGTGACTAGAATCGGTCGGCCCTACCGGTCCAATCGGAGACGGGGTGCAGGCTCCAGCAGCACCGAAGTTCGCGGCCCGCGGCAGCTACGACCTACCTAGGACACCTAGACGGGAGCGCAGTGGGCAAGGATCATAGATCAGTGAGTTTGGCACATAGAGATGGTCTGTAATGGCCTCACTGCTGTGCAGGTACACATAGTGTTGCAAGATCCCCAATCGTAGAAGTGGTCTGTAACGGTCTCACCGAAGCTGCGCGCGTGTGACTTCTGGGCGCAAGTGTGAAGATTTGTGAACATGGCTCTAGGCGTCTTTGTTTAAGCTATAACGGCATCGCGGCTAGCTGAGAGCCCAAATGCATCGGATGAACATAGATAGACACTGCACGACAGAGTCGACAACCTTGGCAAGATCGCATTTGACAGCAGACTTATTCTTCACGTGACTGCATGAAAATCTGCGACAGAATGCTGGCCCAAGACGGGCAGGCATGAGAATTTCACATAACCAAGCATGGGAATCGATCGAGGGAGTCGAGCATGAGCAGAGCTTCACAGGACAGAGCTGATGAAACTCAGCCCACAATTTAACCGAGTCGCGGCTCCACAGAGGATTACCTCTGGGCATGAGAACGACAGTAAGGATGCCGTGTAAGATAGCCAGCGACGCGATCCAGAGACATGCCTGCGCTTCATTGCCACGCTGTTTCATCTCCTCCCGTGTGCGTTTCCAACCCTGTTGCTTTATGAGGGATCGGGGCGCAGATTGATATTGCGATAGCTAGACAAGTGTTTAGAACCTCTAACACTGGCACAAGTGATATCGGATGACTATTGATCGTGTCGTCGAAATCAAGGGCAGAGGGCTGCGCCGGAACGGCCGGCGCGGCGGATAACATTCCGGAGGAATCAAGGTACCGCGCCTGGACATCAGGTTTCCCGACCATACCTTGGAATCCGTACAGGCCTTAGTGAGGACATCACCTGCCTCAAACTGAGAGGGGCAGGTAATAAGAAATCGCCATGACGATAGTGATTCGCTGCGCGCGACATGTAACGCACGTTAGAATTGCGACCGGATATGATGATGTGAATAGCGGCCTCATTGTCCTCCGTCACACGAAGCGAGAAGCGACGACCCAACATGTACTCCCACATCGATATCGCGGGTAACCCGAGCTTGTACACAGCATGATCAAGAGACACAATTTCAGCTTCAAAATTGGACTTCGACACGGAAGTCTGTTTCTTAGACAGAGCATTAAGAGGCATGAAACTACGCGAACGAAACAAACACACGAAAGCCCCTGAAGTGCTCTTGGAATCGGTGCGGTCTCCCGCAAGATCAGCATCGCAATACAACACCAGTTCGAGAAGATCGGGAGAATCGCCTATCCATCCGTACAAATTGAGATTGTGGGTGGCATTGATATAACAGAAGAATCGATGAAGCTTTCAAGACCAATAAGGTCTACACAGCAACCGGAGTTAAGCATCAGCCCCCGTACCCTTTTAGCAGCAGCAGCAGCAGCAGCAGCAGCAGCAGCAGCAGCAGCAAAGACTTCGCACGCGCTTCGCTTGGATAGCGTAAGCTCTACAGCCTTCATGTGAGCCCTACGTCTCGCGGGAACTATTCAGACCACGGATATCTTCCGGCCACGAATAGTTCAAATTCCTCTCGCGAGCGACTGGCCCAAACTTAGGGTCAGGGAAAGAAGACGGGATGAGTCGAGTCTCAGTATCCCCAAATGATACTGATTTTCGCACAGACGATGGACATGCTGCGTCAGGTCACGCGACACGAGCGAACGCAAAGTCGTTGGGACAATGCGCATAAGCTGCCTGAGGGTTGCGGCACGCCCCTATCAAAAATCCGAGGGCATGGGCGCGGGCTATCCACCCGACGATTCGCAGAGGGCTCTGCGGCTGCAGGGGCACTACAGATGTGCTCTCAGCTGGAGCACCGTGCTTGATACGCTTGTACGGGTCGCGAGCCATTCCTGTGAGGACTCCCATCCGCAGGGGCTGCCTGGTGTCGTCGAGCAGACGAAGATCGGGTCGCTGAGCACATCTTCTCCTGGTTTCTCCTCCTACGCCACGTAGTTATCGGACTGGGTTTGGCTCCAACGCCACGTAGTTATCGAACTGGCTTTGCGCAAGGAGCCGGACCTATCCCCGCGGTCGAAAGTGCTGCTGCGACTTTTACGGTTGCTCCCACTACCCCGATCTGTACCATCCTGAACAATCGTTCAGCTCCACACAGCTCTTCTGAAATCCCTCACGATGGCTTCCGCACGTCGGCTCCGATTCGGGAGCTTCTGGCGGATTTCCGCAGCAGAAGTGGTTTTGGACGGCGATGCGCATGGTGGCGGTGGTCCTGGAGGCGGTGGTCCTCCCCCGCCTCCTGATGGGGGCCTTGATCCACCTACGAGTGGACCTAGTGGAAGACCCGATACCTTTCAGTGTGAAAGATGCTTCGGTGACTTCCCCGTCTACGTTCGTCCAAACTGTGTCACGCGCAAGTTCGCCTGCTGCAACGGTTGTCCGATGCGAATCTGTCGCGCCTGTCTTGAGCGCGCTACTGGCGCTCCTGCCGCTCCCAATGATTCGGGCGGCGGAGGACCCAAAGGCGACGAAGATGCGAAGAAGGCGAAGTGTAAGTCGTTTCGACTTGAGCCTGAGCCTGAACCTGCTCAGCTCAGAAGGTGGATCGTCGAAATGAAGGAGCGTGTCGGTGAGTGCAACAAGTCGATTGCCCTAAATGGGCTATCGGACTGTTTCCTCGATCGGGAACGTAAGCCTCGGGAATCGTCTGAGGAGCACTGATAGGCGCAGGAGTCGGACCTGCAGGGGGACCTGCAGTCAAGCTTGACGTCGATCTTGCAGCAGATGTCTGCAGATGAGCATGGGAGATCGGAACGTTGGGATCGACAGCTCTACCCGAAAACAGCGGTCAAACTGCTCTTGTGAGACTGGGCAGTTGATGCCTTCTCAACTGGTGCAGCATGGCAACCAGGAGGTGATCCATATTCAATCGGTCCCAGCAGTGACGATCGAGGAATCCTGGACGATTCGCTGGGAAACAGCGAGCCAGATGGAGGAGGAGGGAGTGCCTCCGGCCTCGGAACGTCTCGATCGCCATCGCTGATATCGAAGAATTGGGCACCATCATTGCGAGATGGCGTGGAACGCTCGGAACGGCGAGATCGGACTTCACGGCGATTGTCAACGTTCGCTCGCTCGGTTAGATCCCTCCTTGGTGGAACACGCATGAAAGTCTCAAGGCATTGGACTCTTGCAGCGAGATCCTGAACTAGAGCATCGGTCTTCTTCTGTTGATCGCGAAGAGACGGGCGCATTTCAACTTGAATCGCTTCGATGCGAGCATCCCAGTTCGACATTCCAATCTGTAACTGTTGGAGACCATCGAGATATCGTTGGATCTCACTAACACTTCGATGGAGCTTCATGCAAATGGAGCCAGCTCGTCTCTCGTTGAGGTTAGATATGCGTTCATCGAACTCAAGTAATCGATCATTGAGAGCACTCTTCAATCGCTCAAATCGATCGTGAAGAGTCTCGTGATCGCCGATTCACCACTCCTGAACGATGCCATGAGTGCGACGATTCTCCACAAAAACCTGATCTATCTCCGTGATAAAACGAGTACGAAGATGATCGACCTTATTATCAAACTCTACGGCAAGGTCGGAGACGCCATTCCTCAGTATGTCGAGATCTGCGCGGGTGTCAGTGACGCCCTGCGCGATCGCATGAATATCGACGGCGATGCGCTGGGTAGTACCTGCACCGAGTGCGTCCCGAATCGAGGGATCGTACTCTGTCAGCCCGCGGCCGATATCGGCGACTAGGGCAACACGGGATGCTGGGGCCACAATCGGCTGACCCGAGACACCCTGCCCGGACTCAAAAAGAGCCCCGGCGCCCTCTGTATCTCCCCGGAGGGACAGAGGAAAAGAATGGTAGAAACCGGTCGAAGAGGGTGTGAATCGCGAAGTGTTAGCAGAAGCGGCACTCGCAGAAAAACACGGCAATGCATGCAAAACACGCTCGGCAGCATGCTGCAGGGTGTGGGCGTTGCCTGGCATCGCGGCGGCGCAAGGTTAAGGCAACACTTGCGGCGGCATAGCACTTTGATCGACCTCGGCAGGCGTGGCATGCGGGGGCGTGGCAGCGGCAAAGCTGGCAGGCATGGCAGGCGTGGCGAGGCAGGCTGCAGGAGCATTATCATCGGGCTCCATATGGCATCCCGAGCGACCGGCGTCACTAGTGAAGAACCGACAGTCGAGGGAACTCGTGGGGAACCGATCGGTGTCATCGTCTCTCTGTAGCGCAACGTGGCGCGAATCCGAAGGGGGCAAAGGGCGCCAGGAAAACGGCAGCACTCCAATCGGATAGATGACCCGAGTGCAAAAGCGGCAGTGCTTCCAACCGTACACCAAGCAAGCAAGGCAAAAGCAAAGCAATGCAAGGCAAAGATGGAAGCAGAGCTTAGTTCCGTTGGTTTAACTGCTCAGCTAGAAGACAAAGTCAGGGCAAGCCTATGCACTGACGGCCTTTTGCTGGACCTCACACAATGTGGGTCTTGAGCAGTCAAGCTGCAGGTGAAACAAAGTTGGCATGAACCTACCAAGCAGTCAAGGTGTACATGTACGCAATGACAAATCACACGTAACAGTAGTTATTAGTATAATGACACTGACAACGACAATGGTAATGATACTGATAGTGACAATGATGATAATTGTAACAGTAATATGTGAATCTCAAAACAAGGAAGTAAGACTTTGGAACGTGCCACACTTTCCGACATGTGCGCCAATCAGAAATTTGGCCTGAACCGTACCCTAAACCCGGGCATGGCACTGATGGTATGGGATGCAGCAACCACTGTAAGTCAGCATTGTGAGAATGCGTACTTATGCATTGAACATGGAGGTGTAGATCTTGCCAGTATGGGATACTAGGGCGAAGGCTGCTGAGTGTTTCTGCTCCTTAATGTTCGGAGAATCCCACGAAGATTAGGTTAGGAGTGCCTCGATCAACTGGGCCTCGAATTCCAGACACCTCGTAGCCTGTATCGCTTCACGCTCAGCCCGGTTACAACTTCAGGAAGGTCGAACGCCTCCAAGCCCTCTTAGCAGCGTTCAGCGCCTCTGCGTGTCAGCTCTTTGGCTCAAGCGACAGTACGCAGCCCAGCCTCCCCCAGTGCCAGGCAAGGTCAGCCGGTGAAACATCTAAGATCTGCCGAAAGCCGACGCTCGAGTATCTGCGACGAGCTCTTGAGGGCTCAGGGCTTTAGGTTTAGTGCCTAGGGTTGCAGAGTTGCGTTTAGGGCTCAGGTGTTGGTGTTGAGATTGGTGTTTAGGGCTAAGGCTTTGGAGCTTCGGCTTACGAGCTTTGGCTTTGGTTTTAGAGGGGTTTAGGGTTTAGGGTTCATCGGCAGGCCGCTTGGGGGTCGCAGAGCTTAGACGGTAAAGGTCAAGCCTAGGGCTTGTCTTTTAAAAGCCGATGAACCTGCTAATTAGGCTTCGAGCAGGGCTCTCTGCCTTAATGTAGGGGCCATATTTAGTTACAACTGTATTTAGCTAAGGGACACATGTGTCTTGTGGTCTCGAGAATCGGTCAGCCGGGTGATGCCGTTAGGCATCCAGTGACGGAACGACACAGCAAGCTCGGAGTAATGCTTGAATATGTTTGAGCAACTGCGTCTGTTTGGGCTGTAGCGGTCTAGTGTTTAGGCTTGTGTCTCTGGAGTTTAGGGTTTAGTTTGGTGTGCTTGCGGTGTTTAAAGTGAACCCTGTTCAAATTGCTTGGGTGCGGCCAGGATAGATTCACGGCTATCTATTATCCTTACCATTATCATTATTATTAGTCGGTAGTAGTTTTATGGTTTTATATTTCTATTTTTATTATTATGGTTATTAGGGTCAAGGGTCGAACTCGACCCTTGCGTTTTGGTATAATTCCGCAGCCTCGCCTCCGGAATCACTTTCTCGCATTATTATTGTTATTACTACTATCATCATTACTAGCATTATTATCATTTTTGCGATTACGATTACGATTACTATTACTATCAGCATTGCTATTGTTATGATCACTATTACTATTGTTATTAGTAGTAGTATTAAACAAAGTTAATAATATTGTTATTAATATTAATACCAATATTATTATATAACGATGATCAATACTGTTGTAAGTACTTTTACAGTCTAGGTCCTATCGAGCCTTGGCTGTTGCCGCACTCAGTGCTGCCCGACCGGCGAATTACAGTACGGCCAGGTCGCTCCGGAGCATCTGAACCACACCGGACCTACATGTCTTTGACAGACTTCAACACCAGAACCTCAAGAGACACATAACATGAGTTCAGATAGGGTCTGTTTTTTCACAGGCTCCCATTCTTTGTATGCTCCCTGAAGGGGTCAGGTCAAAGCATCAGGGACTTAAAGCGAGGACTACAATGCCCACCATCATACGAGGTACAATTGCCGATGTCGTACAATGGTTCGTGGTTTAGTTGATAAACTTGCACAACTCTCTAAATCCTAAACGTTCAACTTCGTCCTCTAAACCCTATATAAGCCCTCGAGCCCTAGATCCTCAACCCTAAATTATCATCCTCCAGCACCACAGCTTGACCCCTGCCTTAATGATTAGAGGGCTTGGGGGGCAGGAAGGAGCTGCCAGGACTCTTTCTTCAGGCCTCTACAGTTAGGCTTCTTCCTCAAACCACAACCGGAGAATGTGTTACATAAAGAGGCTCCTGAACTCCTAAACCATATACACCGTCCAAACAAGCCAACCTTGCAGTAGCAGATCCTCATGCGAGCAGAACAGCATGATAAACTCCCTATCGAAAGTCTGTTGAATCTGAGTTTCACTGCTGTGGGACCGACCTGGATCACTGAACGGTCCTAGCCTCAACTCATGGATGCTCACCCTTGGCACGCGGTGGAAGGGACTTTGGGGTGTTGAGGTTTGGCATCAGGGTTCTAGGACGCTTCTGCAGGGATCCCTATACCACAAGTTATGTAAGGGGCTTCCCTTAATACATCCTAAAACCACCACACCACAAGGATCGTTAACTGAGGATTTAGGGCTTGCGGTTTCAGGTTAAGCCCCTCATGACCTGCTTGGTCCCACGAGTTGTCATCCTCATGGATAAGCGAGTATCCTCAACCTCAAGCTCTGCACACCCTACGCTCCACACTACACTAAAATCTTCTGGATGTCTTGACTGAAGAACTGCACTCAGGGTGTTTCGGGCTGCAAGGCTGTCCTCTGCTGTGGCTGATACGTCATTCGCGCCCTCCCCATGGCCGAGCTCCCGCTGAGATCACGGCTGTCGGAAAAAGGATCTATAGGGTTTGAGATGTGCCTGCGGATAGCAGAAGGTCGGGTTCAGGGCTTAGGGTACCTGATTGAGAAGCCCCTGTTTCTGATTCAAGTTCTTGATATGGTTTGCGGTTCTGCGGCTCTTACAAGGAAGAGCTTTTGGCTTGTGCCTCTTCCTTTGTTCAACACAGAGAAGGCCGCGGCCCGATTACCAAAGACTCACGGCCGCAAAGCTCCAAAGCATCTCCGAAACCCTAAGTTGAGCCTGAACTGTCAAAATCCGTAAGCCACACTTCGGCAAAACTCTGCAGAACCCGGCACCAAACCAGCTTGAACCTGATAAACAACCTGGACACTGAAAGCGGAAACACTACTAACCCTTAGACTTAGACCCTTAATCCTTAAACCTTGAACGCTAAACCCCAAACCCTAGAAAGGTAGTGACACCTCCAGCCCCCTGCAATTCCCTAAACCCCTAAACCCTAAGCCCCTAAACTCTCAAACCCCAAACCCTAAACCCCGCGATGGCCTTGGCAACGTGGAAACCCCCGCCGGACCGAAGCCCTTCGGTGGCTGCTGGTTTGGGGCTTTAGGTTTTGGGGGATTTAGGGTTTCGGGTTTAGGAAGTTTAGGGTTTTGGGTTTTGGGTTTCGGGTTTGGTGTGCTTGCGGGGGGGGTTGTGTCAGACATGGTTTGGGGTTTAACCGGGTCTTCCTCTCCACGTGGCCCTTCTGTGCATGGGGTCTCCTGCTAGATGCTAGATAGTGTCAAACAAGGCTTGTAATGTCATGTGAAGGGAAGTCATAGTTTGTGTAGTATGACGAGAACCCCCAAGCATCGAAGTTCTTTGAGATCTATCTCCGGTGGCAGAAAGAAACCACGCCTCGGCGGCGTTCATCTTGAGATTTTTGAGGCCAGTGACGTTCATCGTTTTCTGAGCAGAGCGGCTCGGCTGGGACATTGGGTTGCAGCAATGTGCAAAATCCTGGAATCCCTACCTGAGCCCCAAACCCAGGACACACGAAACCTCCAACAGGAACCCTATGAGGGACCCATAAAAGATAAACCTGTAAAAAAGGTTCCGGGCGGTTGAACTGCAAAGGGCCGCATGGCCTTCAGCGGTGAAGCACTAAAGCCTTAAAGCCCAAACCGAAACGTGTAACGGCATCCCACACGAAAGTCCGGGTGGCCTCAAGAGCCCACAACGCAGCGGCCTGAAAAGAATTGCATGATCGTAAACCTAAGCAGGAACTTAGGAACTTTGCAGGGATACTCTTATATACTCATTTAGGCCCGCAGCGTTTAGGAAGGGTTTCGCCACCGCCCGTCTCGGTAGCCTGTCCAGAAACCCGGCATGACCAAACCCTAAGCCTGGAATCCGGGCCCTCCGAAACCGTTGTAGAACCTTCGGAACCCTTGTAGAATGCTTGAAGGCCCTTGTCTTTCCCGGCTTTTGCTGGGATCCGGGCAGGGGCCTCCGCAGGACCTTGCCGGAATTTTGCTGCTGGTTTCGGAAAGGCTATAGGCAAGAGTTTAGGGCTTTATGGCTTAAGGCTGAAAGACCCAAACATCTAAGTCACCCGAACTCCTGAACGAAAGCGCTATGGATGTAGTTTCGTACCATGGTGTCTGAGCGTGTAGACTAAACAAGACCCTGAGCCCGGACCCCGAATCCCCATCCGGAATCCTACAAGTAAGCCCGAAGCCATACTTAAAACCTAGACCTCGAGTGCACCGAAAACCCTGACGCGCAAAACCTGAAGCCCGGACCCCTGTCCACCTCATAACCATCAAGCCCTGACACCGAAAACTGGACCCAGAAGACCCTAACTAATGATAAACAAAAGTCACCATCATGTATACCCTTAAGAACTATCGAAAACTGCCAACATAAGCCTTAAAGTTCAAAATGCTGCCCGCGTAAGGCCAAGGCGACCATGACCGGCCTGGCATTGCGTTTACAGCTGAGGATGCGGGGTTTGGATGCGAGTCTCAGGTGTCCAGGGTCTTGGGGGATCGGATGGGTCATCTGATTGGGGGTACATCAGAGCCTGCCAGCTGTGCTCAGAATTCAGGGGCTTAGTTCAGGGGGGCCGGGGGGTAAGGGTTTCCAAATTTTGCATCCATTCCAACGACCCTACGCTGGTCGTCCTCGTATTAACCCTTCACCATGAGACGGCCCAACCCAGTGAAAGCCCCATCTGTCACAAAGGAACCAGAAACCCTACTAGTGAAGAGTTAGACGACATGCAGGCGTTTTAAGAGTTCTTACGGTCTTTCTGGTTTAGGGATTTGCAGGGTTTAAGGTGTAGGGGTTCCGGGTTGTGTCGAAACCCAAACCCCTAAACTCCCAAGCCCCTAAACCCCTAAAAGCCGCGTAGCTTCTAGAAGAGCCTGGGCTGAGTTGGTGACGACGATTGGCGTCAGGAGGTTACCTTCGCTTCCACACTCTGGCATTTGGGGAAAAGGCTCTGGGGTTCGAGGGTTCCGAGGGCTCCTAGGGTGTAGGGCTTTGGGTGTAGGGTTTAAGGTGGGTTTCATGTTTCAGGGTTCAGGGTTTAGGGTTCTGGGGTTTAGGGTCCAGGGGTTTGAGCTTAAGCTGATAAGAAGTTGAAGACTGCTTACGGATTCTTGAAAGATTTCCCTAGGTGCTTGCAGGGCGTTCAGGAGCTTACCATAACAGGATATATAGTGGATATGAAAAAGGTGCTTCCCAACTAAGTTCTTCAGCACAGGCGCAGTTGACAAGCTTGGAAGGAGCAGTGTGTCTGGGGACTTCCGGGGGTCAAGGTTCCATGAGGCTTAGGATTTGGGGCTTTGGGGCAGTTCGGGGTTTAGGGCTTCTGGCTGGTGGTTTGGGGCCAATAAGCTTGATTCATACTAGTAGGTAGGTGGTTTTGGGCCGCATTGAGGTCCGTGTTGGGCTTCAGCCGCTTGAAGCTTGAACTCTAAGGGTCCTTGGGCTGGCTTCCGGGTTTCAGGAGGTTTTGATTTCACGGCTTTTGGACTCTGATCTTCTAGCACCGCCCATTTTTTGGCTTCTCCAGGCTACAACCCTTACAAAGCCCCTTTGCGATAGAAGTCTTACCAAACCTTAGAATTAGAAACCCTCAGAGAGCCTTTGTAGAGCCCTCAGGACACCCGCAGCAACGCTTTTGCAACCCCAACCCTGTAGTACTCCAATAAACCCCACAGACAGCCTGTAGAAACCCTCTACGCATGCTTAAACCCTTTCTTCATGGTCTCCAGCAGCTGCAGACGGGGTGCTTCCTGTCTCGCCGCTGCCCCCCGCCGCACTTTCCTTCCCAGGATACAATTACGAGGTTTGGGGTTTAGGGCTCTGGACAACAACCGTATTTGGTTGGAATCTCTTGGGGCCCTGTTACTGTAGGGTTTCATACAAGGATCTAGAACAGCCTCGGCTATAAAGCCTGAACAGTCAAGCCGTAGCTCAAGGCTACTACTCTACACTCATCCAATACCGTGAGCCCGTAACAGTATGCCCTCATGTCTGAGACTGTTAAGCACGTAATCTGCCCTGGCCTCTGTTGTAAAACCGAAAAAATCGGAGTCCGAAACAACCCGGAGCCCTAGAACACTCGAATCTAAACCCGAACCACCCTCCCGCCCAAAAAAAAAGAAAGCACAGTCCGGAGGATGAACGTGGAGATCATTGGAGTCAGTAACCGTCAGGGACACAGCGGGGCCAGTCTGCCGAAAAAGGAGAGCTTTCTCGAGGTTTTGGTGGGTTCTTCATGGGGTCCCAAATGTTCTTCGGGGTTTAGGCTGTACGGCTGTGGTTCAAGGTTCAGGGTTCAGGACTTCAGGCTTAAGGTTCAGGGTTTAGTGTCTGGCATTGGATTCGTTCTCGCACTCTTCCTGGGCTGCATAAGCTCTATGGCGTTGCAGTTTTGACTTGGGTGAAAGGGTGTAGCATTCGGGGGTTGATTTCGGGTAGGCTTAAGTGGCATGCAAGCTCTTCGACACTAGGGCATGTAAGGAAGTGGATGCTTGGTTCGGGGCTTGATGCCTTTCTGGGTGCGTGCTAAGGAACTTTGTCTTTCGACACCAGAGAACGGAAAGCCTAGTATTCACTATCTATATCTATGTCGATCTGTCTGTCCACTATCTTAGTATCTATCTATGTCTCTACCTCTCTATCTATCGCTACCTACCTATCTACCTACCTGTCTACCTGTCTGTCTGTTGATCTGTCTGTCTATGTATGTACCTATCAATCCATTCATCAATCGATCTATCCTTCTGTGTTTCCATCTATCTCTGTCTATCTCCATCTCTGTATCAATGCATATACCATAGCTTATACATGTATTCGTGACGTTTTTATAGTTTGTTTGTCTAACAGGCTGAGAGATTTAGCCGTTTAGGTTTAGGGTTTGTCAGGGTGTAGCATATGTGGTGTTGCCAAGCATATTGGGCTTGGGTGGAAAGGTATCGGCCTGAGCTTTGCAAACTGTAACAGCCAGAAACTGTGGGCACTACCTCAGGCCAGGAGGCTTTAGGTATGAGGCTGTAGAGTTTAGGGCTTGCCGCCGTCTGACACGCCAAAATGTACGGCGCCCTAAACCCTAGAGTCCCTAGGCTGCAAACCCTGAACCGCCAAGCAAAATTGGGAGCCATGAAGGACCAATTTGAGGTGCGTGCGCAGCAAGTCCACCTTGCAGCACGCCAGGGGCGAGGATTTCTGCAGACTCTTGCAGGGCACAACGTGCTTCTGGGATATAATAAAAAAGTGCCTGGTGTAGGATTTGATATGAATCGCAACAATTTCGACATGACATGTCAAAAACATTCTAAAGCCTGACCCCCATAACCATAGAAGCAAACCCCTAAAAACGAACACCCCAGAAGCCCCGAACAGCCCTAGACTCTAGACCTCAACCCTACACCTGGACATGGAGTCTGAGCACTTTGAGATCCAAGGATGGCCCGGTTTAGGCTTTTTGGTGGGGGAGGTGGTGCTTTGGGGGTTTAGGGTTTAGGGGATGGAGCCTGACCGAGTGCTACAGGGTTCTGGTGAAGGCTTTCTAGGGCTCTAAAGGCTTTGTTCGGGTTCTATGATGGGTTTCGACTTCGGGTTTACAGGGTTCCTGATTCGGGTACTACAAGGCCTTTGCTCGGGCTTAACATAGGGCGGCCTAGTCCGGAGGCTCTGGACTTCTGGAGCCTGTTTCTTTTCGACAAAAAGAGTAGCCCTCATTGCGATCGGAGCCCACCCCCAGGAGGTACAGCGGTCGTGGAGCATATTCACGCCGGCGAATGAAAGTATAACTGGGTACAAATTATGATCATCCCTGCACTTCCAAATCCCACAGCCGCGACGCACGACCGCCCCCAAGCTCGAAATCGCCCCAACCCGCTACTCTGAACTGTAAACGCTCTGCGTGAGTCCCTACACCCTAAACTCTCCCAATTTTCTGGACCCAACCCCCTCCCCACCCAAAGCCAAAAGCTCCAAAACCCAAAAAATGCCCCCAGGCCCGAAGCCGTAAACCTCAAGCCCTGAAGCCCACCCAGACCCTGAACCACCAAGGCCGAAACGGCCAGTAGCCAGTCGAAGGCTCCGCCGGCAAAGGCTGCACCAGTGGCTGCTGCCGCTGCGGAGGAGGCGGAGGAGAGTCCTTCGGAGATAATCCCGAAACCCTCAATCCCTGAGCCGTAAACCGTTAACCTCTCACGCTATGAACTTACTATCGTTGTTCTTTCAGTATGACCACTGTGTCATTAAACATATTACGACTCTTAGTATGCTTGTCAATATAAAATCGCCAATACAGCAAGCATAAACCGTATAACTAATATATATATATATATATATACATACATACATACATACATACATACATACATACATACATACAAGTACACTAACTATCTATCTACCTATCTATCTATCCACCTATCTATCTACTATCCATAATGTTGTATTGTATTGTATTGTATTGTATTTTATTTTATTTTATTCTTTTTTATTTTATTTTATTTTATTTTATTTTATTTTATTTTATTACTTTACATTATATTATATTATATTATATTATATTATATTATATTATATTATATTATATTATATTGTATTATGTATCATGAAGGTGTACAATAATGCTGCTCTGTCTACTTGAGAGCGGCGGGCCTCGCGCTCCTTCGGCTCGGCCTCCACAGCCTTCCTCGCCGGGTTCGGCGGCGGCGTCTGCGCCTGGGGAACGTCCTTGGCCAGGGTCTCGATCTTCAAAATTTAGGGTTTTGGGGTTTGGGGGTTTGGGTAG
>CAJNDV010037119.1:95777-105902 GCA_905221635.1 Symbiodinium sp. CCMP2456 | reverse complement strand
CTGGCTGGCTGGCTGGCTGGCTGGAATCAACCGTTTCAGTCTTGAGATATCTAACTATCTATCTGCCGATCTACGAATCTACCTATCCATGTACCTATGCCTTTGTTCTTGATTTGCTGGTTAAAGCTATTCAATGGTCAGGGTGAATCTTGGTAATGCATCGCCGAAACGCCGTTGTGCAAAGGCAGCAAGCGCACGCAGCCGTGCGAGTGGAAGGCGTGTTCTAATCCGGAAGCCTCTGGCAGATTGAGGGGAATCGTAGCTTAAGTAAGCCTGCTGCAGATGTCGCGCTCCTCGGCTGCCATTGTGCTAAAGGCGCTTGATGATAGTACAGCTGCTGCTGCCCGAGATATGGTGAGGAAGTCCACCTTGGCCGGCGTGCAGCCAGAAAAAGTGGCACGATCATAGCATTGATTGGACTGAGGCCCACGCCCAGGCATCACCCACGCGAGCTAAAGATTCCGCAGCCGGAACAGCATGCCTCGGCGCTCTATGCTTCAATCAGAGGCTTCCAAGCACAGCCTCAGGCACTCACAGGGGAGATCGCTGGACATCAGCCTGTTTAGATCTACTTCCGATGCCGACCCCTGTAAAGCCATGTAGACACATGTAGCCTTCTCTCCCAGCGATCCGCAGGGTGGGACCAGGCCCTCTTTCACCAAGTGAGCACGCCTTCAAAATCGCAGGGGTGAATAAGGATCATGTCTCTCATGACCATCTTTGCTGCTTCGACATCAGCAAATCTCTTCAACAGCTATACAAGCATCTTGACAAAACCGGCGGCTGGGGCATCCTGAAACACAAAAACTCCGCCTGCTCACGTTCCGGACGACTAGCTTGCCTGAGCTCTGCCAAGTCTGTACCTGTTAGCAGGTTGCAAGGAACTGCACAGAAGGACGAGAAGAAATACACTGCCGTGCCCTATGCCTGCGGCACTTCCATGACAGCTGGAGTGTCTGCAGCCAGATACCACCTGCAAAAACTCGTGTTTCCTCGAAGCTCACTGGGTCTCACTTTGGGCGAGACCTTGTCGAGGGGGGCAGCTCCAGATGCTGCTCGAGGTGGTGAGCGCAGGTCAGAAGGTTCAACACTTCCATCCGGCTTTGACTGCGGATGTCGACCTTCGGCACAACGCTCTCTTGAGTGGCTCTCCGTGAAGGCCGCAAGCCTCTCCGTTGACCATGCCGAAGCCAGCCGTGATGTCACCGGCACGATGGTGTAAAGCAATGTAGCCTGAATTGAGTCTCTCTGCTCTGGATTTCTGCAGCCCCCCCCCCCCCCCCCCCAGGCCTTCCCCGAGCTCTTTCTGAAGCTTCCGCCATTGCTTCTCCAAAGCTTGCGTGGGTCGGAAAAGCAGAGACCACACCTGGTTTCTTGACGGATCAGCCGCGACGGACTTCCTCAAGCCCACCTGCTTGGTCAGGTGAGGGATCTCCAGAATCCCTGCCATTTTCGCACGCTCTGCAAGCCATGGGCTCCGAAGAATAGGCCTCAGCTTAGGCTCTTTTGGGCGGGCCGGACATGGGCAGAAGATACGTCACCTCAAGCTTGCGGCCCGAGTAGTGATTTCTTGTTGGTGTACAAGACCCAAACTGGATCTTCCTCTTCCGTCTCCAGAAGCTGACGCAAATACGTCTCCTAGGAAGAAAGCATAGCATGCTGAGCACCGATCTGTTCTTCCGGCAGGTCTCAGATGCAGATGCTGAGCTGAGGTCCTCGAAGAGATCATGGTCCCAAAGGACATGCCTGGGTCTTGGCTTAGCGAAGAGATGCAAGCACTTCGCATCGCCCTTGGATGCAGACTTGCCAGATGCGAGGCCAGCGAGTCCAACCTCAGAGACAGGGCAGCTTTCTTTGGGTGCCCTGTGGCTCCTGACATTGAGATCCGGGGCAGATCTCCAGTCCAGCAGTGCCGGCCT
This sequence comes from Symbiodinium sp. CCMP2456, assembly GCA_905221635.1. NCBI lineage: Eukaryota > Dinophyceae > Suessiales > Symbiodiniaceae > Symbiodinium > Symbiodinium sp. CCMP2456. The sequence goes on along the minus strand of CAJNDV010037119.1, from coordinate 103,983 downwards.
TGATGTTCGGGGATCTAAGGGCTCAGACCCACCACCCCCAGCCCCCCCCCCCCCCACCCCACGTACTCTGCCCATGTTCCAGCTCACGTGTCTGCGCTTGCTGTGGACGTCTGTGTACCCAGCTCGAGGAAGAGTCGCAGGTCCCAGGGATCAGGAGAGTCCTGGACGATTCCTACCTAACCACCGAGAACCACCGAGAACTGAAGGAAGGGTATCTCCGGGCAGTCCAGCAGAAAGAGGCGCCCAGTGAGGACTGCCAACACGAAGGCTGCCACGATGCCCTGCCAATCTGCAGCTGTGGAACCAGGCACATATACATAGAGTCAAAAGGCGTGTGGAACATGAGTTCGGCGGTTAAGCTATGTCCGACTTTGTACCGTATCGTCATGTTGCTTCAGCCTCGACTCTAACCAACGATCAAGTGACAGCAAGTGCTCAAGAGACTTCCCCACATGCCGTTTGATCCATCATGTCGTATGTACCGTGTCAACATGTACCGTGCACGAAGCATCGTCACTCGAAGGAACAAAGCATGTTTGCCCTAAGGCAGCATTTGGGTTCTCCTTTTTGTAGGATGGGCGATATGGTGACACGGTTCTTGTAAGAGTCCCGAAATCTCTCACATCATCTGCCTTCCCCTACGACACATGGGGAGCAGATGCAATGCGACGGGATGAAAGGCAGCTGATCCGGTACAAACCCTGAAAGCTGTGAGACGATCAGTTTACCAGGCCGCAGGCCATCGGCTTCGCGACTACACGCTGAGTGGCAGATTGACAGAATCGTGGTTGAGTTTATTCGTTGGTGATGCAACTTGAGACTGACGGTGGGATTTCCAAGATATTCTGTGGACAGCTCGCTTAAGAGAGCTCAAACTTCCACAGCTCAGAATGCGCGCAGAACAGCCGTGGACTGGTAGAGTTGCCACGTGCTGCGATATCTTGACAAGTGCTTCGAACTCACATCCAAATCAAAGACCGCAGACCCAACCGATAGACAAGTGAACGAAATGAAGCGAGACGAATCCTGAGAGAGAACAAGCAGAAGGGCAGAGAATAGGACAAGATGAAGGTCCGAGCAATGGACACGAATGGAGACATGAGGGCAGATTGGATTGAATCCTCCAGACCCGAAAGAGCAGATCTATTTGTACATAGTACCTGCTTGCAGCAACTGGGACTCGGAATCCGAACACAAGTTCCTGGATGGCGCGCGCATGACCTTTTGTCGAAGGCTTTAACTACTTCTGCGTAAACTACCATGCCACAGTACCGAAAGCATCTCTGAGCTATCTTCTGCACTTGGATGGGCGTCACGAGGCTTTAGACTGCTCGTGCCGGTCCTTCAGCCGGTCCCCATGACCTCCGCAAGGTAAGGCCGGTTGGCAGGCCCAGACCTCGGCACCGTGAGGTCCGCCCATGCGCCTTCCTCTCCCTACCAGCTGCTACCCGACTGCAAACGCGCTGAGGCCGAGGCCAGAAACTTCGCGCTGGTCACGGCACCTGCCTGCTGCCAGGAAGCAAAGACCGCCGAAAAAGCCAGAGGAGATCCTAGGATCCTGGCTTTCAGCTTGGCCTCGGCAGCTCGATGCGTGCACGGCGCACGACACAAGGGCACAAGGGCACCCACCAGGGTCTTTGAATGCCACCAGACATAGCTCTCAAATGCACCGGGCAGACCAGCACGGCTCACCTCCACAGGGCTGCCAAGCAACAAAGCAGTGCCCCACTGTAGATGCTGAGTGCCGTCGCGATATCAGCAGAATCACAACAGAATTCAGGAATTAAACTGTTTTCTTTCTTCACAGAACGAGCGACGCTTCTCTCCTATTCGGTGCCTTTGGCAGCTGACTAACGGCAAAACAATCTCGTAGGCGTGGGTCCGACACTTCGTGTCTGAGCATTTGCGACAGAATCGCTTGGACGAAAGGTAGATCACCGGCTGTGCTGATATGAGGATGCTGCAGAAGAATAATGAGAAGGAGGAGGTGAGGGGCAAAGACATCATCTCACCAAGAAACTACCAACTTGCCTGGCTAAGTCTCTGCCAGGAACCAGCCACGTGATGCATTGATAAATTGAAACACCTCCTTTGCATGTGGGTCTGAGCTCTTGTCTGGGTGGTACTGCAGCATTAACTCACGCAATGCTGTCTTGCGCTCTGCCAAAGGCGACTGCATCATGTCACGCAGTTTTTTTTCAATGGCCTGCTTCTTGTTCTTCACCTCAGACGTGTCCCCACTGAAGTCTGTGGCATCAGACTTTGCTTGCTTGTTCTTGGACTGGTTCGACTGGTTTCCACCGCTGCCTGCCTGGTTTCCACTCGCTTCCTTGAAAGGAGTCCCAGGCTTCGCTGAGCTCGCTGAGCCAATGTTGTGGGAAGACGAAGGCCGCTGCTTCCCGAACTTCGACTTCGCATCCGCCTCTGCGCCCGTCGGCGTGGCCGTGGGCCCCGCGGCCCCGGGCGTATATCTCGGACCACTCTTCCTGTCCCTGTTCAAGGCTGCGGCAGCGGCACCGGCACCGGCCATGCCTTTCCGTGCGACCGACGACTTTACAAAAGCACCTTGCCACTGCGCCTGTGGCGATTGTGGCGACTTCACCTTCTGTGCCCAGTTCCGTCCGCTGGTGTCCATTGTTTCATCGTGGCCACTATGCTCGGACCGATTGCCAAAGCTCCACGTTGAGGCGAAGGTGGCAGAATGGTCTAGCTCATCCCCAAAGGCCTGATCTTCCTGCAGGCCCTTTGGCGAGCCCGGCGGTAGAGTTTGTGGGCTGATGCTGCTGGGCTTCATGTGCAACGGTTTGACCTTCTTTAGACGGGAGAGTCTCCACAGCATCAAACATACAGGTCCCATTACAAAGACAGCTCCAGCTGCCATGAAGACAGGGTAAAAATCCTGCAGACTGCCATCATTCAAAGGATTTTCCACAATTTCGATGCCCATGCATCTGAATGTATACACTCCGGATGGCAAGCCTGGAAAAATGTTTCCAGAGGTGTCTGAAAGGGCGTCTCCTGGCAGATCTATGGAGTACTCCTTGCCAGGCTTCGTGAGATCTGCCAGCTCAATCTTGACTGCCTGCAAAGCTATGGCAACACTGGGCGAGGACATCGGGAACTCGGCGATGGCCCCGCCCCGAACCGCAGAGGTGGCATCACTGAGCTCGTAGAGAGTGACCATCCTGTTTCCAGACATGAGCACCAGCTCCTCGTCGAAGGTGAACGTCACAGCAGCACCAGGTACCACGTCAGACTTGCCGTTCACGGGCTCGAACCGGATTAGCTGTGGCTCTATAGTATCACCTAGCTTGAAGTTGTACAAGCCTTCTTGCAGGCCAGTAAAGGGCACGTCGGACCTGTCAACTACAACGCCGGGGCCTACGTGCAGATTGCATTGCCTCACCTCAACAAACTTAGCATTCAGCAAGACAGAGATGCTGATCGTAATGCCTGTTCCGGATGCACTTGGCCTGATACCGTCCCAGGGGACAAAGAAGGGAAGCTGTTGCCCTGAGCACCTGAAATAAACGCTTCCCACCTCTGTGATAACCACTGCTCGGTTGAAATTGACCAAGATGTTGTTGTGAGTCGGCACTCTCAGTTGTGTGCCCGATGCAGGTATGATCGACACGATCTCGGGCGGATTGCAGTGTCTTTGACTCGCACAGGCGCTGCAAGGCGTTCCAGGAGAACTGCCCACTACGCATCGTACACTCGACTCATCCCAATGGCAGCCCAGTGGTGAATATGCGCAGGAACAGGCAGCCCTCAACCCGGCGCAAGAGGTCGCTGCACAGTGCTCCTGTGCACTGCATGCAGAGCACGGCACCATGCCACGACCCTCTTGGCAAAAAGTTTGCCCACCTGCTGCTGTGACCCACTCGCAGCCCTCAATCCCTGCACAAGTGCAAGGAGCGTTGGTGTTGGAGCACATTTGGGGTGCTACAGGGATCGGCGATGTGGTAATGGCTGGGATGTAAATCGGTGGCTGTTCAGTGGACGTCCATGTGGCAAAAATCGTTGGACGCGTCACCGTCTCTTCACGGACCTGCGGAACCGGCAGAATAAGAACCCAGAAAGGGGAAATCAGCACATTTTTCATGCTCGGGCTTTCTCTCACCAGTGCCTTGAATGTCTGCAGCAGGGAGCCCTCAGATGCAACTTGAAGCAAGTAAGTCACACCGGCACTCCCTCTTTGGGGAGGCAGCACCACAAAGTCGAACTGGAAGTTCTGCCAATCCTGGCCCGTCGTGTCCCCCTCTGGAACTTCGGGGGCAGGGCTGCTCAGCATGTCGGCGGTCTTCACCCAGCTGCTGCGAATCTCTAAGGTCAGCGAAACTGCTCGGTTCAACAGAAAGCTAATCTCACCAATCAAGCCCAGTGGGAGAGATGCGGTGAGGTATATGGTGCAATAGACAACCTCTTCAACACTCTGTACTGCACTTTCTTCGTCGGTAACGAACACAAGGTCCTCCGAAACTCGACGACCCAGGGCTTTTCTGTGTGTCTGCATGAATGACCCGTTGTGGAAGAATGAATCATCATTGAATTCTGGATCGCTGTGGCTTGGTGCACCAGGCGATGTAACATGCTGCGGGGAGCTTGATGCATGGCCAAGGATGCACTCACCAGCGAAACATAACAGTAGACAGAACGAGGTCCAAGGTCTTCCAGAGACAGAGGGAAGTCTTCGACTGAGCCTCCTACTCCTCGCTATCACGTTGCTTCTCCACCTCATGGATCAGCACTGCCGCCCCCATCTGCCGTCAACGGGCCCTGCCCCCTGACTCTTGGCCGGCAACATACTCGAGAGGAACGGCCAGCGGGTCATGCGAACAAGATCGCCAAGCTGGAACATGCTTGGCCCTTTCAGATGCTTGGGCCCTTGGCTTCACTAAAGCACCCGACACCTCCGCTTCGAGACGTTCGACACCGACCATGCTCGGCCTTTCTGAGCTGGACAACGCGCTGAGCCTGGGCGCATCACGGAACAGCTCGGGACGAAAAACGACGATCACATTCGCACAAGGCCCTGCCACTAAGGCTGCGTCACTTCTGCAATGCGAGGTCCCGTTTTGGCTTGCCACTTGGAAGCCTCTGACACGTAGTGCATTTGGACCTGAGGCTATGGATAGGCAGAAGAGTCGCAGTCAGAATGCCGGCAGAGGCCTGGGCATCTTGGATGCCACACCACTGGTTGAAGGAGGTTCTGCGCAGCTCGAGACAGCTTCTGGCCTTAGCGTCCAGGATGTATTTCGGAGTATATAACGTATATAATCTGTAGGAAGGCAGCGACTCAGCTCCCAGCGTCATTGCCTGCTCCGAAGGATTTTTCCCCCCAGGCATCTCTGCCTGCGCCGCCCCGCAGCTGCGAGCCATCGGATGAGGCCCTCCAGGAGTCCGCAGGACTCCAAGATGCTCGGGGCACCACGCCAGTCCCGCTGCTGCAAGAGCGGGTCCTGACAGCCAAAACGGTGCGGACTTATTTGCAGCCCCGGACTGTCACTGACTGTGACCGCGACCACTGAAGTCGGGCAGCCGCTAGGCAGGCGATACCTGAAGTTGTCGTCTTAGCTTTCAATTCAAGCTGAGCCTGTTTGAAAAGGGCTCCTGCCAGCAGCCTGGGCCAGTTGGGTGGTCGTCCCCGCAAGTGTCGACGAGCCTTGGCATAGGCCACTGCATTACTAGGCGAGTGTTCAGTCAAGTCTGCAAACCTCCGAGCCTCCGGCAGACTGGGCCCATCCTGCAGAGCAGCGATTCCGCGACTGCGAATGTCCAACAGCCCCCACAGGATCTCAGAGGCCTCGCGCAATTGCATTCTCCAGCAGCTGCGTGCCTTAACCTCAGAGAGCGGAAGGCTCTGAATTCCTCTCAGAACCGAAGATCAAGATCTCAGTTCTGGACACATTTCCTCCTCGCGAGAGATGGAGCCTGTAAGGAACGTCCACGGTACGAAAAGCCAACCGGGGGGGGGGGGCTAGGGCCTGACCTGGTCCCACAAGTCTGCATCGCGGTAATGCAAACCAAAGGTTGGCCTCAGGACCTTGCCAAAACTTCGAAGCTTCAAACTCTCTACAGACTTCCGAGCCCCCAGCCAGCTCCACCCTCGGATCTTGTTCCTGAGCGAGGGCGTCACACCGTCACACCTCTGAAGCCATCCTGCAGGCCACGAAGAGACTACGCGACAAGGCCCGCGCCTCGCTTCGCATTTCAATCGCCAGCTGCGGCCTCTCAGAGTCTCTCGGAACGCGACATCGGAGGTTCCAAGGCCGATTGTGCGCCGGGCGCATTCTTTACAAAGTACTCCTCGAGCAGCAGCACACGCACTCCTTCGCAGAAGAGTCGGTATCACCTGATGCATCTGCCGACAGAACACGTGCCTTCTGGCAAATGTTTGCGCACCTGCGAAACTGCGAGAGATATGCAGCCATGCCTTAGATTCTGCCTGAGCCGTCGTCCTCGCCTCATCTTTGCAGTGCATGACTTGGCTGTAGGTGTTGTGCATGGAAAGGCCGATGACCAGCAACGCCTGCAGGTCTGGGCACATGCCAGATGCAGTTGCCTGTCGAAGCCCAGGCCTCCTCAGACTTGTCGGCCACCTCCCCAATCTGCCCCAGTGCGCGGGCGCGTCTCAGCGACAGGGACTCACCTTGTCACCACGCTCAGGCTTTGCTGATGCACGAGCTCTACACAAGCTGAGACAGGCTGCAAACTGCAGAGTTTGAGGCTTCTGCGACTGTTCTCAAGGCGGCGGCGCAACTCAGAGTACTCGAGAACCTCTCCAATCGTAGTTTGCGCAATCGTATCTGAAGAGCACCGTGCGCTAGTACTCAGTTTTTTCGGCATAGAAAATTCCACCCATGAAGTCTTGGCTGTAATCTTCCATTTTTGAAGTGTCGATTTTTTGTTCCAACTCCCATCAACTCGCGCTTCTCCGATTCGAGTGACAATGGAGGTTTTCTGTGTGTGTCCTTGCCCGGGTTTCTTGGTATCTCTGCCCTGTGACTGACATGCAGCGATGCACATCGTCAAACTGCTCGATCATGTTCGTTTGCACGGTGTTGCGGCAGCAGCTCATGTCCGTCCATCGCGGAGTCTATTTTTGCGCAACTCCTACTTGGCAATGCTGTTGCTGTCATGCGGCAAATGGACTTACCCCGTTCACCTACAACATGTTGGTGAGGTCTCACCCATCACGCTGGTGCGTTGCAGCTTGTGTCCAAGGCCACGCAAGGGCCTCAGGGCGCAAGTAGCTGCCAGAAGCACGCAGAGACCTGGGCGGCTGGGGGCGGGGGGAGTGCCTGCAAATCGAGAGCCTCCAAGGCTTTGAGGTCTGGGCATCATAACCTCTGAATCGGCTTCGTGCATTTCTGCAGTCTCTTCGTGCTGCCAGGTCCATGTCAGGTGCACGGCCTTTGCTCAGCACATACTCAGCCGGTCAACGAAAGCCTTGCATCTGTGCACCGCACCAAATTGATTGTGCGGAGTTCCAGCAAGGCGGTGGATGCAGCAGCCTCGGTCAAGGGCTCCGCTGCAGTGAACAATGACCAAGCTGAGCACAGAGCAATAAGCAAGCTGACCATTATTTTAATGCGGTGGTACCTATTCGAAAAAAGAAGGCCTGATCTCAGGATCTGCAACGTGCAGGTCTCTTAGAGATGCCAGGAGTTGCTAAATTCTTCTTTGCAGGGCAGGACCTTCTTCTCATGGATCTTGCCTCGCTGGGGCATGCGTCCGGCGGCCAGCTGTGCCATGTTTTTCTCACTGGCCCACTGCAAAAGCTCGATGAGCATGTCGGCTGCATCTCAGTGGTACTTCTCATGGCCAATGGATGTGTCGGGATCGCTGGCGACATCCAGACGCTTCGCTGGCTCGAAAGCAATCATGTGTGCATGGGCAAAGCCCATGCACACATGACTGCTTTCGAGCCAGCGAAGCGTTGGACAAAGCATCCAATGCCATGCGAAGTCCTGTGCTGGTGCACTCCGGGGAGTACTCCAGCTGTGCTGCTGGCTGCTTCCGCAAGGGGGTCCTGAATTCTTCTGACAACCCCGCTGGCGCCGTCGTCGCTGAAGAAACAGGTGCGGCCGGTGCAGGCGTCTTCTGTCTCACCCTCCTTGTAGGAGTCATCGGTGAGGGAGACAGTTCCAGGAAGCCATGCATCACCTTATTGGTGAGATCCCTCCCTCCCTCCCTCCCTCCC
>CAJNDV010037119.1:64605-95677 GCA_905221635.1 Symbiodinium sp. CCMP2456 | reverse complement strand
GGCTCTTCCGCCTGAGTCTCATCCGGCTGGGTTTCTGCAGCCATCCGCAAGGATCCATGGCAAGCCTATGCAACACCTGCAAGGGTCGGAGCCTGCAAACTCAGGTCGCATCTCTCAAGGTCCCCCTTGCAAACGCATGCGACATCCGCTGTGTGTGTGTGTGTGATGGAAGCCCAGCAAGACATTGTCTCTGAGGCAGCAGCACAGAAGAAGCGAACTAGCAGGCCAGGCTCTGCATCCTCGCGGCATGGCCATGTCTCAATGTCTCTGCAGGAGCAAATCGCATCCTGGAACTCCGGGATTCGGTTCACAGGCCTCGGCAGCACTTCATTTTTAAAGCCTTTAAGTCAAATCTTCTGTCAACTCGTCTTTGGTGCCGCACGTGCCAAGAGACAGGCCTCGGAGAAGTTGGGCCAAAGCTCGCCTTCAAAGCCAGGGCCCTGAACGCATCCCTGCATGACCGGTCTCGTCTAAGTGGCGAGCCCACTTCCGCCTTCTTCGCCGGACTCGAGCTGCTCGGCAGTCGCGAGTATCTGTCTCGTCCTCGCAGCTGCATGAAACAGGCGTCGAAAGCCGCCGAAAGCGCCGTCCTCGCGCTCGCCAAAGATGCCGCCGACTTCAGCTCGCCCTGCAGAGCCGCGAGAGCCTCTGAGGGGGAAGCGTCCGTACGTTTGCGGCTTGCGACCGACACGGACTCGGGTCGAAGCTTCGGAGGAAGACGCGGCACCTGCTGCGCAATCGGGATTACAAGGCTTCCTCATTTGCCGTGGCTCGGCTGGCTGGGCGCCTGAAACCCAACAGCGCTCTGCCGCGGCTTCGGCCCAGCGAACCGCAGCGTCGGCCTCTTCAACAGCCCAGGCCGCTGTGGCTGTCGGAGTCTTCGGCCCGGGGCCCCGACGCCCGCGCCGCAGGTCTCCGTGGCTCGTCGCGCCCCATCCTTCCCGTGCAGGCCAGATTCAGAGGCTTCGATGGAAGGGGGGGGGCGTACAGTCAAAGCGATGAGGAGCTTCGCCACATAGGGTGGCCAAGCCTTGAGCATCACTGGGAGCTGGGCGTATCAAGTCGCTCTTGCTTCCGGTTTACAGTCGAGTCACTCCTTTTATCTTGGTGTTCTCAGGGCTTGGACAGGAACGACAAGTGCACATATCGACCGCGACAAATCACACTTTCGAACCACAGAAGGAGACTAAGAAGTACAACAGCTTCAGCGCATGGCTTCGCCCTGAGCTTTCCGATGGGTTTGGAGATGCCTCGGTGCCTGGGACAGTCCGTGAAAAGCAGAATTAGCTCGCAGTCAGGCTCGTCGTATCCTTGTGGTAACCCATCACCTACGGCGTTGCCATTTCCGTTCATGATCATTGGCTACCCCTCTTGCCAGAGGGTGTCAGCTGGTGTTTGTTTCTTTTTTTCCACGAGCATGTCTGGCCTTGACAGCTATGTTCATTCTCTCTCGCTCTTTTTCATTGTGCGGACCACTTGGGCGACGGCATCGCTGAATTGCCACCAACTGGCACAAGCATCCAGACATGCTGTCATTCAGATTGAAGCTGCAACGGTTTGGATGCAAATCAGCACAGCTTGCAAGCTCAACCGTGCAGCTTCAATTTTGTGGTTACCTGACACCTCTCCTCTGCTATGCCCGTCTGCTATGCCCTATCCCTATCTCATGTGACTGTACTGCGGGTACTGCATCCAGGATTGACGACTGGCATCAGATGCCATGATGCCATGAAGCAGGCATCGGCTGCGCCCAGGGCTCTTGAAAGAACCCGAATTCGCTTGATCTATCGGAATCGTCGATCCCTCAAGGACCAGGCCAGGCCTCTGCATCCCCGGCCTGTCCTGCGACAAGCGAGGTCAATAGGCATTGCAAGGAAGAACCTCGGAGCTGCTCACTGAGACGCTGGCGGAGGGAAGCTCTGTACAGCAGCTCGCTGCCCGACGGGCAAGGTCTATGGCAAGGCTCACCTTCCGAGTGGCAAGGGCCCTGCCGCGCCTCACTAGGGACCGAGCCTGCTTCGCGGCGTCCTCCTGGAGCCCTCCTGCACAACGTCGCCACAACCCCCGTGTTCTACTCCTGTGCCTCGGCATTCGCACTGTGTCCTTGGCAACTGCGAAGGAGATGCGAGAGGGGTCCAATGCCCAGACCTGCTTTGGAAGTGACATCGCAAGTGCAAAACATCTGCTGAATCCTGGGTGAATCTATGTGAAGCTGGTGACTGTGGAACCTCGTGCGGCACCCGAGCCAACTTCTCGAGCGATGATGCACGGCAGCACCATCGTCTTGGTTTCAGCGTTCACGGACATACGGGTACTGCCACTGAGCCACGCCGCACGTGGATTCTTGTAAGTGCCGGACAACTGTAAGCAGCGGCCATGGCATGGCCACATCAACGAGTTTAATTAACAGCACATGAAGACAAAGATATGTGCTGAAGAGCCGCAATCTTTTGGGCGGCGTAGTTTTGGCCACATAGCTATTTTCCACACGAAGACGCACACTCAGTGCACACACAATGAGCCTACCTTCTCGCGGTCCAAGGCAGCATCTGCTTCATCCACTTTCTGGGCCTAGCGCTGGTGGAATTCGCCACCGCCGTTTTGCTGCGCTTTATTTAGTCCATCCATATTCGTTGCAGACGAGATTTCAAGACTTTCACCAGTCTTGTAGCACGGGATGGCACGGTCCTCGTCCCGAATGAACGGCTTGAGTCGCCTAGGGGTCTGGTGCCTGTCCTTTCCAACATATCCCCAGACCTTGGAGGCTGTCTCTTCCAGATTTCAGGGGTGCCTGGAGCTGCCGGACATCGGCCCGGAGCTCGTCCAAGGCCTGGCGGACGGGCTCCAGCGACAGCTCCTGATATCAAGCTGGTCCCGAAATCAACAAAGCCAGGTTCTTGAGGTATATCATGCTGAACATACGCAAAACCCGCGGTACCATGAGCTGCGACGTCAGCCGTCGCACACCGCTTCCGGCAGCTCACTGCGGCAAGTTCGCGGGTCCTTCTGAAGTCGGTCTTCGATGGAGCCGAACTTCTCCAACATCTCCTCTTTGGTTGCCTGCGGGTGCGCAGCAGATATGTTCAAGGCAGTTGTGGACGGAAAGCCGCCTTGTCGCGCTCTGCCGCCTCAAGACCCTTCTCAACCTTGGTTTTGGAATTCCGCTGTGGATTTAGCCAATGCCAAAAGCGAGTCGAAACGGGTTGTCAAGGGTGTCGGGGATCGTCTGCAACCGGCTGCAATCGCATCCACAGTCTGGAGGCGCGGCAGATCCCGGATCCCGAGCTCCCAGCTGTAAGGACTCTGTACTGGAGGCTTCGGCTCTGGCAAAGGGCCGCAAGAAAAGCGTGGTCAAACCCTACCAAGTATGTGTTCACACAAAATGCGGATTTTGGCCCGGAACCCCTAACCCTAAACCGGAGCCGACACCCTAAACTCTAAACCCTATAAACCCTAAAACCCTATAAACCCTAAACCTTAAACCCTAAACCCGAAAGAAACCCTAAAACCCCCAACCCACAGCAAGCCTGTTCGGCCGTGACCTTCTCGTGCCTGAGGAGCGCTCCTCGGGCACCCTCGAGCTTGGCCTGAAGACATGGTTTTAGCATAGCATTAGTATAGTATTAGTATAGTTTTAGTAAAGTTTTAGTAAAGCTTTAGTATAGTTTTAGCATAGTTTTAGTTTTGTTATTGTATAGTTTTTTCGTATAGCATAGTATTAGTATAGCATAGTATAGTATAGCATCGCATCGTATAGTACAGTGTGCTAGACTATACTTGCAGCCTCCGCACCTCCTGCGTCTCCAGGTTTTCAGACAGGCTTCGGAACTGGCTGTCGGTGTGATCCCTCTGCATCAAATACCTCAAAACACTGCAACTTCCGCATTGCCCAGCACTACACGGACATATCTCATCTCCGGGGCACCACCACGATCTCAAGCGGGCGGTGACATGCGTCTTGGCCTGGACGGCTTGGTCTCTGTTTCAGAGCTTGCGGCTGCCACGGTGCTGATGAAGCTTGCTGAGAAGCGCACATACACATGCTTGACTCGTCGGAGAGCCTTTCAAACCGAAAGCTACCAAGGGCCACAGGTTTTGCGAGAAAGCTTGCCTCTCTGGTCTTGTTCAGGTGCTTGACGAAGCTTGCCTCGTGCAGGGTCATGCCACGTTGCACAATCTCATTGTCTTGATGAGAAACACCAAATTGTCCTAAAACCGCGCAAGTGAAGCTCGGCAAAGGGCCCAGTTGTCCATTGTGGCTCGCAGAAGCCGGCCTTTGTTGTACCTGCTGACGGGACGGAACTCTCTCATCACTGACATGCCACATGGCGTCGGAGCACGGATCCCACTTTGCCGCAAACTTTTCCATCATCTCACGTCTTTCTTGGTCCCTTACAATGTCATGAACCATGTCTGCCCATATAAACTGCGATGCTGGATCCCCGCTGTACTTCGAAGAACTTTTCGTGCACGAACTCCTGAAGCCTTCCAAGGCTCAAATGCCCAGCTTGACCAGTCAGTTAATCTGTTGGGTCCGTGGCCTGCCGTTCTCCTCCTGCACGTCTTGCAGCTTTTCCTGAAGCTTTCGCAGGTCTGCCTGAGCCCAAGGGAGTGCAGGGAAGTTCAGACTTTGGAGCCATGGCTGGGCCGGTGCCTCGGTCGCACAAGAGTCGAACTGCTGCTTGACGTACTGCAAGTCACGCCTGATGCCAGGAGGAATCCTTCCAAAGCTCGCCATCAGGCCAGGCTTGCCACCTACGGTGACCGAGGGGCACACACCATCACAGAATGCAAGTACTCCTGAAACATGGTGATCCAAGAGTGGCCAAGCTCGAAGGGTTCACTCTCTACAAGGGCACCTGGTCTTGCATCTGTTGCTTCATCTGTCAACACAACTTCAAAACACTTTCGAGCACTTCGTGAACATCCCATGCCCACAGCCTTGATGAACCAGCCCTTGTAGCCATCTCCACCTGTGGAGTCACAGTAGCGCAAAGCCATGCAGGCTGCTACCGTATGTAGATTCGATGTGTGTAGTGCTGGCCGCTGGACTGGCCTTCCATTGTCGCCCTTTCATTGGCCTTCCATGCACGTGCAACGCGCAGGCTTCCCGCTTCCTCGCGGCTCGGGAAGTGCCTGCTGAGAAAGGAAGGCGCGATGCTCCTGATGTGAGCAATCGCCCTTTCGAGAGTATAATCACCAGAACACATGAAAGGGTCCTCATCGATAGTCTTCACCTCCGTGGCTAAAGCCTCCCGCCAAGAACAAAGACGGAATATTGAACATCAAAACTACTGCTCCCCCAATCCCGGCACCTGCACGGCCTTTGCCATGCGCGCCACGTCTTCCCCCAACGCCTCACATACAGCCGAAGCAAAATCAAGACGGCCGATGTCTTTACATGGCCTCTCTGGTCACGGTCAGATTGCTGCTGACCTTCGAACATGACCGCTGCATGCTCTATCTTTGATGCAAGTATGTAATGATGGTAGTACGTCATCACACACACCCGCCTGCTCCAAGTTCTTTGCTGTGCGAAAAGCATGGTCTGCTGCGTTCTCGACACGATGTTGTTCCTGGCAGCAGGGCAAAGTCCTCTGCTCGAGGACGATTGCGAGCGGCATCGGCAGAAGACCTTTTGCTGACACGCTAACAAGCCAAGCAGACATCGCGGAGGCGGGCAGTGTTGTCGACCGTGGCAGCATCTGAGCTAAGATCACTGACACAGCATTAGGGAAAGGCTACTCGGCCACGTACTCTTTGGTGACTCGTTGCAACTCGTTCTCCGAGCCGGCTGCTGATCTCTGCTAGTTTGCCGAGGACTTCATCATGACCCTCCTGATGCTGCCTTTCGCATATTGCATCTCGCTAGAAGGGCGCGACAACACCCTCAGCCTGCTCTCCGTTCTCAGCGCTTTGAGAGCGTTAATCAAATTACCTCCGCGTGTCTTGAGGCTCTCTGTTCTACGTTGCATAGCCACACTTTAGCTCCCTTGCCTCCTTTGCCCAGTTGCTCTTGCAAGGAGACTTCGATCCTTCAACCGCGCAGGTCCACTGTGTAGGAAGAAGCGGCAGGTGGGCCTTGCGACACGGTCGGCCACAGAGAAGAACTCCATCTTCTCCACGAACATGGCCTGGCCAGTGGATCTATCAACCTTTCTTAGAGGCTACGAGTTCTAGTCCTCGTACTTCTCCCTCATCTCCTTGACTTCATCGCCTGAAGGCATAGAGCGATCACACATATGTCGCAGCCTCGGTGTTCTGCACTTCAAGGAAGGCACAGCTGCAAGTAAACAGGCTGGGCAGGCTGATGCGCTTCAGCTGCTCTCGAGGGAAGGCCTGACTTGGACCAGTACGAAGAATCCGAAGGTGCACAAACAAAAACTCGAATGCTTCTTTCCCCTCACGCAAAGAGGGAGGCCGTGAGGGGACCGGAGGGGAAGCAAGTGTACAGGAAATACGTTGCAAGTTCTACGATTGGGGCCACAACGGACCAATCTCGTACCGAAATCTGAAGCATACTTAGGTTCACTATCAGGGTCACAGAGTATCTGCTTTGGAGTCATGCAGGGGCTCGTGTAAGGGATATACACAGTGTCGAGGTTATCTACGTACGCTTCATAAGTATTTTGTACACGATCGATATACAATTTAAGGTTCTTATAGGGAGCGGAAGACCAGGCTACTCACGGAGTTGATGAGGTTAGGGCCGACGGGACTAGACAAGCATTCGCGAGGTTGCAAATGCCAAACTCAGACGCAGATGTAAAAACAGATTCTATGATGCATATATGACAAATCCATTCAAGAACAACTTGCTAGGTCGACATATAATATCCGCGAACCTCACAGATTGCAGATCCTGGCCGTTTACACGACTCCCATTGCACCTTCACAGGTACAAGCTTCAAGTCGCAACAGGCAATAGTAGTCAAGGTCAAAGGGGATGTAATCATTGCCCCTTTAATCTTCGGATGACAGGCACGGGAACCAAAACCAATGGCTCGGCTGCCGGCACGAACAGACGCCGATGATCGAGCGCCTGCCTTGCGTAGCTATCGCTTCGACAGCAAAACGTTCCCAGCCCTCATTGCCTCCTCAAACTTCCCCCATTGAGCCTGGGAAGTGACAGAGCTCATGGACGACATGACGCCCTTCTTGAACATGTCCTTCGATTGGCAATGAAAGAAAAGCAAGCATCCCTCCACCCAAACCAGCCGTCCTTTGCTCGGCTGGATATCCGATCAGGGGGGGCCAGCGAGCGATCCGTCAGCACAGAGTCTTTGCTGGTGCTGCGGCTGCCGCTGGCACGCTCGGCGCGCTCCGCAGCGGCCGTGGCGCGCGCCACGCGTGCTTGTGTAAGGGCTGTAGACAGTGACGCTGGGAGCGACTCCGTGATGTGGTCTTCTTCAGCCATGGGTGAAAAGGAAGTGCGTCTGTCTCGAGGCAGCTCCTCCACCAAGCAACAGGCTAATTCGGAGAGGCCCAATCATACCAAAAGCCCTTTGCCGGTCCTTTTCGAAGAGGTCAAGCAAGTTTGACGTCGCAGGCTCACGGTCTGGTGCACTTAGCCCCCGCTCCATAGACGAAGCCTACAGCAGCACACAAATGCTCCCAGAATCAGAAGCTCACAAAGGCCCTCAACCCTAAATCCTATTACCCTCTACCTTATGTCCTAATCCCTAGCAGATGGGGGTTTCCGAAAACTAGGGGACCCTAATATAATGCCCCAAATAATAGGATCCTTATTATAAGGACCCCCAATAAGGTACCCCCTATTTTCGGAAACCCCCAGATGCAGGTGGCCACAGGAGGCCTGGGACCTCAGGAGCTCCTCGAGCGCGGAACCCCCCGAGGAGCGGCCGCCACTCTTCTCCTGGAGATGGTGGCTGTGCTGTGCAGCAGAGGCCTGTGGTATAGTATAGTATAGTCTAGTCTAGTCTAGTATAGTATAGTCTAGTCTAGTCTAGTCTAGTCTAGTCTAGTCTAGTCTAGTATAGTATAGTATAGTATAGTACGGCATGTTAACTACAGCTATATACTACAGTTCGCGATAGTTTACGATTGTATAGCAAAGTGTGGCCTAGCATAGTAGGACAGCAGTGCCTGGCCTGCGTGCCGTTGTCTTGGACAAGGGCAGTCTCTGTGGGGCCTGTATCATCCGCTGCTGTGCTCACAGCTGTGGTCTCCTGGCACGAGAGACCGCTAGTTGCTAGTCTGAGACGAACTCAAGCAAACCATCCAGAGCAGGAGCAAAACTGCATTGTCATGCTAAACACAAAGATGTCGAGGCTTCTGCCATCGGTTTGCCTGTCCTGATTCTGTCCACTATCCGGAATCCCGGCAATGTCAGAAGCTGGCCTGCACGGCAGAACATACTGCTGGTTTATCAGGACATCACTCCCATGACAATTCCTGGGCGCTGCCGGTTGCCGGAGTTCCCCGACCGCTTCATCATCCTGCCGCAAGATTTTCGGCTTCGTTTCTCCAGTATCTAACGGTTCGAGACTTTGTGCTACAAGCGACGGCAGCCTACAAAGGTCAGCAGCAAAGGCAAACACAAACCGTGAGTGACCAGGCAACACTGTCCTCGTCAGCATCAAGCATGGCCTCTTATGCTGAAGCGGAAAAGCTAGCCGTGACGCTGCTGGTAAAGACGTGGTTTGAGATAGCTGCTGCAAGCAGCCGGGCTCAACGGCCGGCAAACATCGGCTGATCCATTCCTGCTCTAGAAGTTTGCTGAACTTGATCTTGTTTCAAACATTTTCAAACCACTATCGCCCTCCATCTGCATTGTAAAGTTTCTTTGCGAAAATGGCTGTTTCAGGCGATGCCCTCCTTCGAGTTCCCATTCTGGCTGTGTTAGGTGATACGACTACTTCATGCACTCTTGGAGCTTTGAGCGCAGCTTGGTCCATGTCGGGCTCCTTGAAGCTGAAATGCGACGTGACGTGGGCATTGGTACGGCAACGGGAGGAACTGAACAGGAGCCCCAAACTTCGCTCTGCAAGAAGCATTTTTTTCCTCATCGTGTGGCATGAGAACCAGTTCGTCATCCCCAGGATCGAGGTCCACCTCACAAGCTCCAGGCGTCCCTGCGACGGCCTCGTAGGTGCAGAGCGAGACCTCTGAAACATCCAGCAACCTCAGATAGATCATTCAGCCCTTGCGCAGTCAACAAAGGTTTTTCGGCCCTCCTCGCCGCAAAATCAAGCTCAGCTACCCCACTTCTCCAGCGCAAGTCAGCCAGACTTTCATGGAACGTGCCGGACCAGCTGGACAGCGCTGGCCTCCAGTGTACAGCATGGCCTTGCCCTCCCAGCCATCGAAACTGCCAACGTGGACGGATCCTTGTCGCGCATCCTGGAAGAAGCAGAGTTTGAAGTCCTTGCTCAAGAACCGTCTCTCCACACATTGTTCTACCAAGGAGAACCATCGGAGGCCGCTCTCCACCGCCGCCAGCTTCCTTTCGATGGCAAAAAGCCTACCTTTCAGTTTGCGAGATTGTCTCGCTGCCTCTTCGGCATCTTGCTCGTATACACGCTGCAGCTTTGCATCATCGGAATTTCCAGATTCATCTCCACAGCATGCCGCGAAGGTATAAACGCCATCCCAGCACTGTGACCTTCCAAGGGGTCCCTGACTCCTGTCGCAGCAGACCTCCTTTGCGTTTGCAAACTCTCCCACCCAGCACTGGACTGAGCTAGGCTCGGGGACACGCTGCGGGACAGCTTGTACAGCCCACCGTGCATATTCAGAGACCACCGGACTTCCACTCGTTCCGGGCTGTGCTCCGAGCTGAGGGGCCACAGTCTCCACGCCTGCTAAAGGCGCCATCGATTGCTTGGCACTGGCGGCGCTCGCGAGCAGCTTCTTCAAACCTGACAGTGGGACTGGGAGGCAGCAAAGAAGTGCCCGGACACTGCCCAGCTGAACATGATTGGAGGCCTTCATGTTCCTCTCGCCATTCTGCAACCTGCCAGATCCAAGCGTTAACGCACGGCCGTGGGCTTGGCAACCTCTTGAGAACTTCCAGAGGCAACAAAATCGCAGATGCGAAGACGAGCATCTACTTGGCTAGAAGTTAGACTGGAGAAACAGCAGATTGTTCTTAGCCGGGTTGGTATGAAGGGGGGAGTTCCTGCAGGTCCCGTTGTCCTTCCTCCTAGGAAAAATCTCAGAACAGACCACAAACCAACAGGCGGATGCTTGTCTTCGCATCCGCCTGCTGTTCAACCTGTGCACATGTAATTTTCCTAAGCCGTTCTTTAGCCGTATGCAGGATCAGCTTTCCTGCGTTTGTTCCAGCTTTTGTGTAGCTTTTATCTCCTCTGTTCAACTGCTCTTCCCTTTTGCCAGGAAATGAACCTTCAAATACTAAGTTACAAGTACTAGTAACTAGTACCGGTGCCAGTGCAAATGCCGGTGCCAGTGCCAGCTACTGCTGCTCCTGCTGCTGCTGCCACTGCTACTGATGCATGGATCACGGTAGATTGGACGTGCTGTCAGAGCCCAACAGAAGGGCAGGACAGAAACCCACAGCGCAAATCTTGCGGTTTCAAACCGGGTGCCTGCTTCAACGCCTCCGTTTCACCACTTCGACGAAGTTCTCGGCCCCGGTGGCGATCTGCTCTCAGTGCCTGCCTCTCGCACAGCACACTATCGAGTTGGGGAGTGGCCTCTGCCTATCCCTACCACGATGAGGCCTTGCTACATGTTCCGGGAAATGAGGTGCTTCAAGGATGCCAAGTTGCTGCTGAGCTCGAAGCACAGGCCCCTCGAGGCTGCAGGTGTTCGGGCAACTTGAAGACCACTCGTCGGATCCATCACAACAATCGCAGATGCCGTCGGCAACATGCGACGAGTAGATGAGCTTGGGGATGGACTCTACGTTGCTACAATAGAAAAGGCCGACGCCAGCACAGGCAGGCGTCCCAGGTTCATCGGATCCGTCTGCACAATCGCAGAAGTCGTCATTCACAGCATCGGTTTCTAGAACCGCCGACCCGTCAAAACAATTGAAGGATCCCTGTTGCAAAGCTTCCAGGTATTTGAAAGCCACTTGCGGTCGAGATCCCAAGAGCTGCTGGCTGGCCCATGCAGTGACAAACTGCCAACATAAAACACGCCGGAGCATGCTTGAACCGGGCGTGTGTAACGTCGTGACCTGTATGGACAAGTATGGGCACATGCGAGCATGGAGGCAGACTGCAACAAGCGCAGCTCGCCGTTTTGCAAGTTGCCAGGATCCCCCGGTAGCAACATGATCAGCAAGAGCAGTGTCTAGGGTTAAGGGCCGGGGCATCAGAGTGTTCTCAACTTAAGAGAACTGAACTCCTCAATGGAATCTCAGAAAGCCAGGTCGGAGAGGTCAGCGCTTGGCTGGTCACCCTTGGAAGGATTGCTCGTAGACCGGCAGCTCCTCCCAAGCAGGGATGAAGGGCTTTGGATACCGGACAGCTCGGTCCCTTGGTCCTTCGCTCGGTGCTCCTTGGGAGCATCCGCCACCGGTTTCCACTCGTCACCTCAAGCTTTGAGTTGGGGTTGGATCAGGCTCGGGTTCGCTTTTGGAACACTCAGCTCTGCACCCCAATCGTTGGCCCATGGACTGCTATCATACTCTAAACGCGAAGGCTTCACTTCGCTTTTGGAAGGTGGTGCATCGGTAACTGTCCACACGTTGATTTGGACGTTGTCCTTTGTTGTCGTAGCAGCAGGCGTTGTGGTGCGCTGAGACTTGGATCGCCGGAAAGGCTTCTTACCATCCACTCGCTCCAAAGACTTGATGTGGACCACGAAATCGTCTTTGCTGGGAGCCTTGGTCGGTTCTGGAACTATCTTCACCTTCGGAACTGAGGATTTCTCGGGCGTCACATCGTTCGATAACATGTGGACCGTGAAGTTCCTCTTCTCCCCCTCTGCTTCCAGCGTCTTCATGCTGGGCTTCTCAGCAGACGTCTTGTTGTTGATAGACAGAACCCTTGTCTCTACCACGACTCCAGAATCATGCTTCTCCTTGGCATCCTCTTGGGCCTTCTGCACTTCATCGTGCTCCTTGTGGGGGAAGGCAACTAGGGCCACAGACCGGAGTCCAAAGAACTTGACCCCGGAACCCCAAATCCCCTCTTGTGCCTGGTGGGGAGCCTCGCCAAACAGTCCAGCAATGGAGGTCTCCATTTTGGTGTAGACACTGCGGAAGCCCAGCCATCCCGATGCCTCGGAATCGGGCTCAAGAGTTTCGCCCTTGGCAGCAAAGGTGTGTGTCCGCCTCCTCGGAAGCCAGCTTGGATGGACCTCGAATGTCGAAACAGGACTGCAGGGCTCTCTTTCACGACACTGAGGGAGCTGCCACTCCGGAGCACAGGGCTGGCCTGCTCCCATGGAAGAAAAACACGCTCTTCGCACGTATCTGCAGGCCTCCAAGAGAGCTAGATGCCCCAGAAAGGCCAAGCTCAGCGCCTCAGCATGCTCGCAGGAGGTCCGAAGCCCTGAACTGGCTTAAAACCTGGGAGGCGCGCATTTCAGGTCCACCGCTTCAGGTCCGCATGGGTGCGTTTCAGGTCCGCATAGGTGCGTTTCAGGTCCGCCACCCTAAACCCTAAACCCTAAACCGTAAACCCTAAACCCCAAACCCTAAACCGGACCTGAAATGTGCGCCTGAAATGCGCGCGTATGGATCTGAAATGTGCGCCTGAAATGCGCGTGTGTGAACCTGAATCATCGGACCTGAAACTGGACCTGAAATGTACCCTATTGCGCCTGAAACTGACAACGCTCCTTAAATCCTGGGCCGCAGACTCGCATCATTGAGGCGGAGATGCGGGGGCTCTGCGGGAGGCACCTCCCTGATGAGCCCCAGTGGCTGTAAAGGATCATGCGGCAGACTGCTGCGAATCTGGTTGCGGGCCATCGGTGCGACAACCATGAGGCACAGTTGAAGCAGCATTTTCTAATCGAGGTCTTTCGAAGATTTGCATGAAGAGGCTCTCGTGGCTCTTCGAATTCGACAGATCAGCAGGTCAACATGAGCTCGAGTGGCACCACCGTTGACACTGAAACTTTGCATCATGCTCGTGTATCTCGTCGTGTCTATTTATTCAAATGCAGCTAGCCTCGTCGCGCTTGCCTCCTTTGGCAGTCAGCGGTTGCTGGTTTCATTATCAAAGATGCAGGATTTCATAGAGAAGCCTGCTAACTGAAAAAATCTGGTGGCTAGAACGGAGCATCTAGCCGTACTAAACTCGTGCAGAAAGCCAGGGCGGCCGAATTAGTCATTCAGTTGTGTAGCTTTCTCTAAGTGGGCGAATTTCATCATGCTTTCGAATGTATCTGAACTCAGACGGCAACGTCTGGAAGGATGTGCGGAACACATGGAAGGCGAAGCGCTCTGTACTGACAAGAAGAGCGTCTACGTTGACACAGTCCCCTTTGCCATAGAAAGGCCCTTTGTCTAACGTAAACATAACATGGAGCATGCCCCTGTAACACACGTAGTACAAATAGGAAGCGACCAGTGGCCAAAATTGGAAGCACTGCTTGGTCTCTTCGTACATCTTTGTCGGATAACCAACTAAGGCCAGCGACAGCAAGATGTTCGTAACCACCACCATCATGACTCTAACCAGCTGGCTCCTCAGAATGGGATAAACTGACCCTTTCGGAAGGCCTGCCGTGCCTTGTGCCTGACAGAGACTGAGGACCTGACGTTTGCATGTCTGGCATGTCTGCGAGAGAAGCCAAGATACCGCGCAGGTCACAAACTTTTCGCATAAATACATCCGAGTCTGCCGCCTGAACGAAGCCTCGCTCGAGCTCGTCGTGCCACAGAATACCAAGCCAGGAAACGAGAGTGTCTCGTAGCTTCGCACTTGCCATAAGTATCTGGAAGCACTCGCTGTCCACGAGCAAGCCCATAGTCCGAAGGTCCTGTCAAGCAGAATCCCCCCCTTTGAAGAGACCTTCCCGGCAGAAGCGGTGCAGAAACACTTCAATCTTAACCACCGACTTTCACATGTCCTGTACAACTTGGTCGGGAGACGTTCCTATGCGGGGATCGAGCTTGAAATATGCCAAGTAGTGTATCGCATTGAGATACCTGTACCATTTGAACAGCATTTGCCGCTGCTGCTTTCCCACACATGGATCGTTCAGCTTGCGGTAGGAGCTTGCAATCACCAAGCCAAGGTCGTGCAGTCGGCCCTGGATGCTGAACCTGGCGCGATGCTCATGCAAATCATCCACGGACACTAGCAGATTTAGCTGGAATGCACGGCATGACGAGCATGTCACCAGCTTCCGACATGTCAACGGTACTACACCTGCTACCCAGCCTTACGCCCAAAGCCCAATCAGTCCATCAAGGCAAGGTCAAGGGGGGACGAATTATGTGGTGATCCGGAAACCTGCAACCTTCTGGGTTGCAGCTAAGCCACATTGTCTGAAGCCATTTCAGCCATCGGGTCACATCCTGCCCTATCATATAGGTGATGAAGAAAGTGGGTAGAAACTTAAAGTCGTCCATGATTGAGGCGACTGTCTGCATATTCATCAAGAACAAGGTGTACCAATCTTCGTCTTGGAGAGTTGGGTCCACTTGCTTGTTCTTGTCGATGGTGGATCTGACTTCCGCCAATAATGCCCCGACCATCCCAGTGGCAAAGGCAAAGGTCAATGCACTAAAGGCTGTCCGCATCAGCCCGGATGTCATGATGTAGACCAGAACCTGCATTGGCGAGGTGTACATCTGCCGGAAACACGATCCAGCGGGCGGTGGGATGCTTGACTCACCATTGCCAAGGCAGAAGTTCTCTTCATCACGATAGAAGCTCGCAAAGCCCATCGAGCCTCTCAGAAGTGCCATCTTGACCTCCACGAACTGGACGTGCTTGCAGGCGACCAATTTGGAGGTGAAGTCTGCCCGAGTGTACAAGGCACGATCTTTCTGACGCCTGTCAATGTCCGACAAGTCCGTTGGCTCCCAGTTCGGATTCAGGGCCTGACAAGTCCGGCGACACCGCTTCTTGCAGGTCCACAGCATCCGTGGCAACTTGAACAGGAAAGCCGTTCCCACCGTCCTGAGGTGCAAGTCTAGACAAGCTACCTGTCGAGCTGCTATTCTGGATGCTCAAGCCTCACACGAAAACACATATGTATATATATATATATACATACATACATACATACATACATACATACATACATACATACGACACAGACACCCAGGCAGGCAGGCGGGCAGGCGGGCAGGCAGGCAGGCAAACAAAGACAAACAAGAACAGAAATAGCCGCAAGGCTGCCACGCTCATGCCTCCTGTTGTGACTTCGAAATCCACCAGCTAAATGCCGTGAAACAGAAATCCCAACCGGTTCTGTATCTGCCAGATGACAAGAGAAGGAAAAGGTAGAACGTTGGGAAGCAGCCGGAAGTTGGCGGAAAGTTCTCAATCATGCGGACCTGTTTGCTGAACCTAATCCAGCTGCCCCATCTCGCAGTCCCCTCACGCTGCAGCCACCTACAAGCTGCCACTTTCGCATCACCGTCTGCATCTCGCCAGGCTTGGAACAGCTTCTCATAGTCATTGTCGTCCAATCGAAACCTCGAGGCGAAGTGCTTGGCGTCCGGAGACGCTTCGACTTTTGGTGACACGAGGATCTGGAGCGGCTTCCCGTCCAGGCGACACGCAAAACCTCCCGTAGGGAAGCGGGTCTCCGTGGAGTTGCAGCCGTACTTCTTCGGTGCGAAGTGGATGGGCACGAAGGTGCTGGCGGGGACGCCATCCACTCCTTAGGCTGTAAGGCCTTAAGCCTTAAGGAGCCCACAGAATAAGCCTACGAAAGCCCAGGGTCTCATATTTCAAAAAGCCCTTCAGTGGATTGATGCAAGAGTAGGGACCGGCATCTGGATAGTGATGCTGGAAGAGGATGTCGCGCTTAGAAGCATATGCTTCCCAAATCTCCCTTTCCTTGTTAACGGTGGTCAGGTACTGCACGGCCAGCGGCAAAGCATTGTTGGCGATTTGCTGCTCAAGAATGCCTGCATACGTTGGCGCATGTCCCGACCGATCTTGACAGTCGCTCTAGATAAAAGTGGAGCAAAATTGGATGTTGTCTGTTGCAAGATGCAGTGATGCAGCCTTCAGGAGCCTTGTGCAGAGATCCCTGCGGATCAATCCCTTGCATATGTGGATTCACTGGAGACATGTGTGCAAGCTGGTAATCCTGCAATTGCGTCCCCTTCTTCGTGAGGCCTGGCTGAACCTTAATCATTCACATGGGAGTTTCCGAAATTAGGGTACCTTATTTTGGAGTCCTTATAATAGGGATCCTACTATTTAGGCTACCATATTAGGGTCTCCTACTTTCGGAAACCCCCACATCTTATCAGCACGAGGACCTTTCCTCGACGAATCGTTCGTTGAATGGTCTTTCGGTGACGAACCGTTCGGCAGTAAACCCTTTGGTGACGAATGTTTCGGTAGCAGATCTTTCGAAGACGAGACTTCCGATGATTGGGATTTCATTATGTGGAGCTTAACTTGAAGATGTGTTGTCTATTTTGTGCATTGCTTATCACCTTGAGACTCTCGGCATCAAGCAGCAAGCCCTTCAGAGCCTTCGAGGAAGGAAAATGCTCTGCAAGCCATTGTGCTCGGGGTTGCCCTTCTTGGAGGTTCATGGGTAGTTATAAGTGGGGTTATAAGTCCCCTAATATGGGTTATAAGTATAGTTACCCTACTTATAACCCTATTTATAACTACCCATGAACCCCCAAGTTCCGTTTTGAACTGAAAGATTACTTGCCTCTCCGAAAGATTCTCTCGATGCTGGAGTTTGTGCGAGGATGGTATGCATTGTGCTAAGTCTGCCTTAGCGCGAATCACTGCGGTCTCAATGCCTTGTGTGTAGTGCGTGTAGTCATGGAAGACCAGACCCAAGCAGCGCATTGTGTGTTCCCGGCATGCCGGTGGTTGCCAGGTGAAGTTGGTGCAATTCCATTCTGGATCTGCGCACAAACCAGTAGGATCAGCGGCAGCCTCGCCTGCAACCTCTTGTCTTGCAAATATCCACTGAAGCCGGGGAGTCTGCAAATATTGATAGAAGGCAGCTTCAGGATATCTGTCCACGGTATGCTTCAAGGTGTACAGGCCACTGGCGGCAACCGTGCTGTGAGAGTTTGCCACGAAAGCATCGCCACGTCGAACCCACTCCTCTATCTGTGCCTCTTTACCACCCTGCCAAACTTCGAAGTTTGCATCCGCCTCCCCCAAAGAAATCGCTCTGAAATCGTGAACGGGGCCTAGGTCCGGATTCACGCGGACAACATCATACATAAGAATCTCTTCCAGCAGAATAGCCGCGACTTCCGTGACAAGCTGGTGCGAGGCCCAGTCGCGCTTGATAAGTTTCAATGTTTGCCCTTGCCTGGGCCTGTGCGGGATGTTTAGATCGCATTTTTCTCCGGCCGCAGCACTCGCCAGCAGGACTAGGAGGAGGGCAGCAGCGAGCAGCCTCTCTTCCAGCCATCTGCACATGCACCATGGCACCATGCTGCTGCCCAAACCCGCCAATGGTTGCGGCGTTTTGAGCCGACTCGGCACATGCTGGAGATTCAGGCCAAAAAGCAGGAGCAACAGATAAAGTGAAACAGGCAACAACTGCAATGCACCTGTTTTAAACGGCCTCTGCCTGTACATCGCTATCGTCAACCTCGGGTAGGAGGACTGCCTGGCGGGTGCTTGCCTTAGCACGGGAAACAGAGCTGGAAGGACTCCTTTCCACCTGGCTGAGCCTTAGCTGCAGGCACTTTCGCCCGTGGAATCGGGTTTGGGGTCCTCTGGCTCTGGCTGGGAGACCTCTACGTCGTAGGTGCTTGCCTTGAAGCAGAAAGCAAAGAACCTAGGGACCTCTTCCGCCTGGCTAAGGCCCATGCATCGCTGGAGCCATTGAGGACCTCTGCCTGGGAACTTGGCTGGGAACCTGCCACAAAGCGAATGTGGCCGCAAGGCTCCGAATCACTCTGCAGACGGTGCCTTCCGCGAAAGCAGCGGGGTCCTCCCCCATTTGGCGAAGTAGGCCCTCACAGCAGTCTGACCAGTGGCTACTGCTGGCCCACGTATGTCTAGACACTCATTCAGAGCATTCTGGCCTCGACCCCGAAGTAGGTATCAGGGGGATACGTCTCTGCCGTGCCTGCCAGGAGTTGACTGCGTTGAACAGATACGCTCGTTAACAATTTCGATGGCCGCGCTTTCTCTGAACTGCTCCAGCTCGGAGTCCCGGAGCAAGCAGCTGTCCAGAATCCTCAGCGTCAAAGAAGCCACGGCGGTTCGGAGCCTCTGGGGGCTAGGAGAACTAGGGTCGGTGCTTGGAAATGCACTGCTCGCGCATGTCCGGCCCACCGATAAAGACAAGCTCTTGCCGTCTGTCCCCCCACTCTTCCTGCATGACGTCCCAAAAGCTGCAAGGCAGCGCAGAGCTTCCGCTCAAGGAGCAAACACGCCTGCCACTTCTCCCGGCGCGCTCGCTCAAACTGCGCCTTCGCACCGGGGTAACCTGGTGAGACAGCAGCGGGGACGGCAAACCTCAAGGGCCTCCATCTGCTGTCCCCTTCAACGAGCGAAAGACATACTTGGAAGTTCAACTGGTCCGGCTTCAAGACGGCCCACCACCAGTCCTCTAAGTGTCGTCAAACCCTCTGTGTCAAATGCTGTTGTCGACCCCCTGCTTGCCTTTGGAAGCACCGACAGAGACCTGCCCGCGTGAGACCACTCGTTGACCTCAGGGTGTTCTGGGTGAAGACAGTGTTCCCATATGGGCTCGAAGAAACAAGGCAGATGCCCGAAAAGGCTCGGAGTCCACCCAGCAGAAGCCTTTGGACCGCAGAATGGGCTTCAGCGCCTTCTGCAGTTTTGAGAGATTTCAGCACATTTGGGCAACGAAGACAAGGGACCTGAAGGCCCTCGACTTCTGCGTCCACCTCGGCTTCCCCACTTTCGAAAACCGCCTCAGGGCCCTCCTCCCATCCGGCCTCTAGCTCGTCTAATCCGAAAGCCTGCTTCTTCCGTGGCAAGGGCCAATCTTCGATCAACCTGTCCATGCTGTGCCGTCACATGCTCTCACACGGAGCTTTCCGGGCCTCTGCAGGCGAACCGCGCTGAAAGGCCTGCGTCGCTCGTACGTGAACGTTCGGATGCCTCGGCAACTGCAACTCTCGCCCAACACAGAGATGCCTAAGACAGTGGAGAGGGAAATTCGTAGGTTCGAAACCAAATCTTCTGCCAGCTGCCCGGGCGTTCCTGTGAAGCTCGATGTTCATCGGTTCCCGGCTGACCGATTCTGCAAGAGCCTCCCAAAAAGGCGCTGCCTGCCCCGGCCGTTATGGGCACCTCGGCCCAACTCTCAGCTCACGCTGACGCCGACTTTCAATGCCCGCCTCTACCGGCCAATGCGGGGCCCTCCGAGAGTTCCTCTGCCGCCGCCACGGGCTCGTGCTCTTGCCTTTCGCCACGACTCGCTAGACAACTCCGCCACTACGCTTTCCTCTGCAGACCCCTAGCCGGCCCTAGCCCTAGCGCTCATCCGGTCGCTTGGAACACTGCGCCGGCTGATCGGGCAGGTCTTTCTGCCAGATGTCCTCCCACATGCCCTGATCGGGTCATCCCCGCACCCAAAACGCTGCACAAGGTCGGAGATGGCCTCCTGGCTCTTCTCCAGAAATACCGCGACGTGGCGGTCATCGCCTCGCGGACCGGCACGGCCCATCTGAAGGGACTCCCTGCTCGCAACTTCTGAACTCCTTCAACGCCAAGCCGAGAGAAATGGGCTACCCGATGTAGATGCAGCAGACAGGCCATTGCCAAAACAGCGAAAGCGGCATTAAATCTACATTGCATTGCATAGAAACCGCCTTGCATTGCAACTCTCGGTCTCCTGCCTTCACCATCCAGCTCCCAAATCCATTCCTCGATTCCCTGCCATGTCGGATGCGGTCTAGGAAGGGAAAACCCTCCGACTATGACGGACATTTCTGACTAGCTTCAGTTCTCATCAACACGACGATGGCTTCGTTTTGCCGCAGCTCTGTTACATGGCTAACCTTCAGGACCTCTTCAAACATTGCATCGAAGCTGAGAGCTGCAGCTCCTCTTGCCATCCGTGCGCAAGTTATGTAGCCCTGCTCTCTACCACGAGTTCGGGGACCTCAGACCTCAGGCCTCGGAGAAATTCAATGGCAGAACTTCGGTAGGGTACGGGCCAGCTTCATGCTCTTATCGGGACTCGGCAGCTTCATCCGAGTTTAGACGTGTCAGTTCCACTAGGAACAACTCAATGCTCTACTATGCGCCGTTCAAGCAGCGAGCTGCTCCCTCGTTTTTGCTCTGGACGAGGCGTCTCGCTAAAGGCTGTGGCTGTGGCATCATATTCGAAACTGCGGCTACTGGCTGTTCGGCCTTCAGCCGACCGAAGAGCTTTCCTTGTAGTCGAGGCACTTGCTCGCCCTGCACCTTCCGACAGAGATCCACAACATCTTGGATGCGGCTGCATGGTTCCAATGCTCACCCATATCTGTAGCCAAGTTCGGCCAATGTCAAAGTTGATGTCCTTGGACTTGGCGTCGGCTGGAACCTGGCTGCGCTGCAGTGGAAAATAACATGCTGGATAGTCAGGAGTCTCCTTGACGCGGAGCTGCAGAACTTGAGGGTTCTGTGCCCACCGGTAGTTTCGTCCTGTCCAATTCACATGTCTGGTGGACACTCTGGAGAGGAGCTAGAACTCGTAGAGAGTTAAACTTCACATTTCGAGGGTGTGGAGCTGCTAGACTCCGAGACCACATCGGACCAACACCTACAGAGAAGCTTACCCCAGAAAATCAGCAACCTGAGCAAAGCTCTGCCAACGTACAAAACATCCAGAGTCAGAAAAACTGTGAGCAGATGCTCTCGTGGACATGATACGGCCGCCCTTCAAAGTCCTCGCCCGAACTCGGGATACTTGATCCCCTCGGGGATCTCTGGGAGCAGTTCGATGGGGCTCACCTGAAACGACTCTTGCCGTAAGCCGCAAGTGACACATCTACAAGCGCAAATTTGGCCTTGCCATAGCTGCACCGAATCACATCAGCATCGCCATTGATTGCCCTCAGCACCTCATGTCACAACAGCAAGTCAAGTCTGGCTTGTGCCGAAAGCCGCGAAGAGCGAGAGTTTCCCGAGGAGCCTCTTCGGTGGTCTTTGCTTCCTCATCACTGGCGAGATCGATCTTGTTCATCAGCCTCACCCGCCCCGGATATCTGTTGCCAGAGACGCCTTGACCGGTCTCTGAGCTTGGCGCACGAGATCTGCTTTTTCGACCTGCTCAGCCAGAAGCTGGCCAACCGTCTCGAAGCCTCGGCGTTCCGAGCTTGCATCGGTCGAGAGTGTCTTCACACTGCTCGAGTCCCACCCTTGTGTGGCAGCGGCATGCCTTGCTCGTTCCTTGCCGACGCCTCGTCGGTTCTGACTCTGTCGCTGCACGGCATCCGACGTAGAGCAAGGCCTTTCGGCTGTCGATCCAGTCGTTCCCAAAGAGACTGGCATCCACCACCGCGATCGTCCGCTTGATCTCTGTGAGCAAAGTGGCAGGCATGCCTGAGAACAGGTGGGCAACCGCAAGCCGCAAGCCGCACTCTTCCGCCCTCATCTGTCTGAGGTCAGTGACCCACTTCCACGCCAATGTCCCAGTGCCGCCTGATGGCTTCTGGCCTCCGGACATGTCCCAGCTGCTTAGCTGTGCAAAAAATCCGAGTCTTGCATGTTCTGAATACGCGGAGTACTCGGATGCCAGCTCACCGACACCGCTCATTTCGATCACCACATGATGGAACGGCCTGCGGATGCGACACTCATGTCTGCTCGCTGTCCACAAGAAGTCCTCCCAGAACTTCTTTAAGTCTGAACTCGAAACTAGGAAGGCACCCCAGGCAGAGACATCAACAGGAACGGCGCATGATGCCCATTCGTCGACATCGATTTCATTCTCATTCCGACCGTACTTGCAGGGGCCTTCCGTAACACCTGTTCACCAGCTCTTGTACTGATGCCACCAGATCATCAGATGCTGTGCAACAAACCTCAGGGCGTGCGACCAAAACAAGATGATGTTGCTAAGAAGCAGATCAGGACTCTGCACATCCATTAGCAAGCTCCGCAATCTCAATGGCGCCATTCTTCTCGTACCTAGCATAGCGCATTCTCAGCCGTGATCATGTGCTGAGAGGACATGAACCCAGATCAAGCCTCTGGATCAACTGAGCGTCAATGTTTACAGCGGCGACGTCGTTGACAACAACTCCGATTCCTCAGTGCATGCTACTGCCACGGGCATCGGACCTCATCTGGCTGGCTTGGCTCCGGACGCACACCCTCCTGATTCTCGAGTATGTGCTTGAGCAGTGAGGTCTTTCCTGCCCGCTCGTGCCCAGAGAGACCAACATGTCGGCCAAGCCAACAGTGCGATCACTGCGATCCTGAGCCTAGAAAGCCAGTCAGCAGCGTGACAGGTGTTCGTGTCACATCCTCGCTGGCCAGTCATGCTCGTCAACGTTAACGTTGGCTTCCAGGACGGAGTTCTAGAGGTCCTGTCCTTGATTCTTTCGAGGCGCTCCTCAGTGTTGTTGAAGTCAAGGATAGTTGTCATTGGCCCTTCTTCCTGTAGCAAAGCGACTGGACAGCAACAGAGATCGCTGGTCGCCGTAACCCCACCTCGTCGTCGTCCTCCTCTGCATACTTCTGGGAATAGCCGAGCCTGAAAGGCCAAGCCACCCCCTGAAACTAGAAACGACTTGTCCGCTCGTTCGCATGATTATTGCGCTCTCGAGTCTTTCTTCAAGACATCCACAGGCCTTCCCGAGCCTGCACCCCGCTTTTCCTTCACCAATGGGCCCTCGGGCAGCATACCTGCAGGCTCCTAGCACTTTAAGAACTTTAAGATGTCTGAAAACGCGCTACCCTTCATAATTAGAATAGGGTTTTGCGGGTTCCTTAGTATATTTATAGTACGATTGACCCCCAAACCCTATAAACCCTAAACCCAGTAGGTCGGCTGCTTGCAGCGGCAGGGCCGGCCGAGAGTGTGCTTCGCGATCGCGGGTGAACCTGCGAGTCCTGAGATCAGAACGAGTCGTCGCAGGAATCGCCATGGTATATTATAGTGTAGTATAATATAAAATAATGTAATTGAATATAATATAATGTCCTTGAACAGAATCTAATATAGTGTAATATAATATAACATAGTTTCTTTGGGTTTCAATATCGCCCTAGGCCATTCCGTCAACGAATGGGGAGATGGGAAAAGTCCGACGCTGAACAACCAACGCCAAGCCACACGCCGCCTCTGCAGCACGCGACGGCCACCTGAAAGTCAAAGCGCATCAAATCGGGCCCAACGCGACAGAGGAAGCTGGGGCAGCGACGTTGGGCGGCGACTCCAGCAGCTCCTAGGCACAGGCCTGCTACGAAGTGCAAAGCAGTGCAGAGCATCGAGGCATGAACCCCTCAGCCCCCAAGCCTGCAACGGAGCTCGATGGGTGAAAGCGCTCGGCAGCTGGCCGCGCAGTCTCTGGGCGCCCGGGGCGCCGTGGTGCGGAGTGCAGTCGAGGCAAAGCGAAGCTTGCGTCCGCGATGTCGGACGAAGGACCAACGGCTCCTGGACGCACTCCATAGCACGAACGCTCGACCGTTGGAGCCTAGCAGACGACATAGCCAGGCCTTTCAGCATTGGGTCGGATCCCGAGCCTGGAAACGTAGCGCAGTCCGTCATGGCTCGACGCCGCTCAGAACACGACCTTCCCGCTTAGCCTTTCAGACTTGGAACATCATGGAACCAGTCAACAAGGGCTCTAACAAACTCGACGTGGCCATCTGCATCAAGCATCTGCACAACAAGAAGGTTCCATTCCAGTCGGTCGGCAAACAAGATGTGTTTCAACAAATTCTTGAGCGCGGCATGCATCGGATCCGGATCTTTACACCCTCCAACAGACATGAAATACTCAGTTGCAAGCCGCTATGCCAGGCTCTTTTCCTGCAGGCGTGGCTTGTCTGGCGGCGGGATCAGGGCCAGGAAGACGCCAGAGATTGGACAGCTGCCCGACGAGCTTGTCCGTGTGGCCAGAGTTCGAGGACGTGAATCCAAGCTGCTCCGTCGCCAGGTGTCGCCATCACTGCTGCAGCGGCATTTTGCGACAGTCCTTCAAGAGCTTCTTCCACCTAAGAAAGTGCCAATCAGAGAGAGGTCTGCTTGCAGGGAGTCTGCACTCTTGCATGCTGTCGCCACGTACTGTCACCAGCAGACAGCAATGCAGTCTGACAGTCTCGCAAGATTCTGTCCAGTGCTTTGGGGGAGGTAACGCATCTGGAAGCACTGTAAGAGCTGGACGCAGAAGGGCTGCCTGCACATGAATCTAGAATCTCTGGCATGAAGTGCGAGCAGCCCGATGACTGCCTTCATGACGGCGCCCACAAGCATCCCTACGGCCAACCTGAGTTTGCACAACCCCAAAAGGGTTTCCGCACAAGTCCCTGTCCACACAGGGCCTCCGACCCAAGAAGAAACCTGGCGACACCGGCAAAGGTGACACCCGGCACCCATGTCTCCCTGAGGCTCTCTGCCTGGGGCCACGCCAGCTCTGCCAGCTTTTCGGGCCTTTCGCCGGCGCTTCGGGCGCTTGAAACTCCTCCACCTCCTGGGCGACAAGGGGGGCCAAAAGTGAAGCCTCGTCTCTGGGGCCCCTGGGCTTCGGACGACGGGATCCTTGCTGAGGCTTGGCTTCAGACCTAACCGGCCAAGGGAGGTCAAAAAGAAGCAGCTATACAAAAATACATGTAAAAAAAGCAACAAAACGGACACGAAAAGGCGTCGCGCTTTTCTGCCGGCCAGTAGAGAACCAGCCCGCCTTGAGCGGATCGCTGGGCTTTCGAGTTTCGAGCTCAGAATGGCATTGGAGCCTGCTCGTAGACCCGGTTGGCAGGATTGCCTTTCGTGCACCTGCAGTTGGGCAGAGTCCTTACGGCTGTCAGCGAAGGTGCCAAAGCGTCGGACCAAACATGGCAGCCCATCTTGGACCACGTCCGATCACGAAGCTCAAGCCACCTCTTCGAGGGCAGCTACATGCGGCCGGTGCTCATGGCCTTCTAACGTCTTCCAGGTCTCCCACGCGGCTTGCAGGAGTTTGGTACCCAGGCCACGGCGTTGAAAGTCAGGATGCACGAAAAGCTGCATGACCTGCCGGAAGTCTCAACATCTCTCACTCCACGGCCTGGTTCTCTATGCATCTCTCTGGCCTCTCCAAAGCCATCGCGAGTGTAGCTCGGCCTGACAGATAATGTCTTGTCGGAGAGAAACAAGGTCGTAGTACGCATTTGTTTGCGCGTAACTACAGTATGGACCAATATGGGAAGCACGATCGTTCATGATTCAGACCTAAGGATTAGCTCAAGCAAGAACAGAGCACCCCGCCCGAAGCTGATGAAGGCACTCAGGCGCTGCCTGAGACTTGCTCAGCACTCAGAACTTCAGCTCATGTCTTGGTTCTTCCAAGGGCGCAGCGGTCTCGCCGCGTCGTCTTCAGCGACAATCTGAGCATCTTCTAAACCAGGTGGAAGCAAAGTTGCAGCACAGGTTCGGAGCTCGGAGCCCGGCGAAGTGGCGCTGCCCTGACTCCAGGAAGGAAGTGAAGCCTTGGAGCCCCCGAAAACCCACTTTCGCCCTTCCCCCAACCGCTTTGAGGCACGGGCGTTTCAGCTGTTGTTGCTGCGCCTGTGCCCGCAGTCGAGCACCAGCAACCTTCTACCGTGACTCTACATCTCCACCTCGTCATCCAATGCAGACGCCGTGGCAGACTCGCCGGTCCTTCGACGCGCGTCGAGACAGCCAAAGATGGCCGGGGACGCATGAAGACCCCACGATGGTCCCACGACACGTTGCTCCTCAGCAACACTGAGCCGTGTGAGCGCCAAGTCGCCAGGTACACGCGTACGATCTCCGGCCTCAGCTCAGGCTCCAGAAAGCGAAAGACCCGTCAGAAAGATGCCCCTTGGGGAGTGGCGCATCTTGAGGCACCGCTTTCCTGCGTCTCGCTCTGATAAGTTTTGAAGTTTTGCTCTGCTTGACTTGCACATGGCAGCCTGAGCATGTCAAAGGCCTCCGCGCGGGCCTAGGGAAGCAACGACTGGCTAAGTGACACTATGTTCACAGATCGGGCACAGCCTCTTTGATCGTCCATGCCGCTGACACGGCTTGCCGCAACCATGCACGAGTACTGCGAGATGTGAGGGCTTTATACTCATTGCACGATGGAACTGCATGCTATCAGCTCTATATTGAGAGGTACCTCTTCCCCAAACCAGCTGCTGCCCTGTTTTGCTCATCAATTTGGTTAGGCCGGAAAGCCTGAGAGGCAAAATGTTCGTCCATTTCAGACCTTTCATGTAAAATGCTCAGATGACCAGAATGGTGCCTCTGAGCGGAATCCAGCAGGTTGACTGTCGCAGGGACGCCGGCAAGCCTTTTCCTTGGAATACTCGCGACCAATCCTGCCAAACGTTTCGGAGGCAGTCTGGCCATAAGGCCCATCGGTTGCGAAGAAGGGCTGTAGAGCGTAGTGCAGCTCAGCCATGTTAAAAATGGACTACTCCTTCCATCCGACGGCTGCTCATTTGCTATGCTTAACTCTGAGAAAAAATTGGCCTGGCTATCATGCCCAGCCTCGATAATTGCCTGGGAGGCAAGTGAGACTGAGAGCAGTGTGCTCTCTTTGCACGCATGTCTAAATGAAGACACCAGCGAGTTCACCAGCATCTATGGGCGACTTAACCTCGGCACACGAGCAAGTCAATAAATCTCTACAAGCTGTCAGAACGCAGTGCCGTTTCGGGCGGCAACATGGCACAGGCTGGTCCACGAACCTTGGCCGAAGGGGCATTCCCAATGGGAGGGGGCTGAGGGCACATGTTCCAGTAAGTTTTCACCCTTAGATTCCCGAATTGACCAGCAGGCCCTCGGTTCTTCAGGGTCAGCTTCCCTGCCACAGTTCACAGAATGGATACTCCGATGCCTCTGAGATGCGAGAACCTGGGACTGCCCAAAGGCAAACTGTCGTTACCCACTGATTCCGGTCATCGGGGGCAGAACAAAGACCGAGTGCCGGTTCGAGTCAGCAGATCCTAGACTTCACACTGTGTCAACAACTACTTAGAGGATCATGGGACTTAGTAAGTAAGGTTTTAAGTACCCTAATTGGGGTTATAATTATAGTTACCTTATTTATAACCCTAGTTACGAAGTCCCATGATCCTCCAAGTACCTTCTCCCTGATACGGCATGGATGAAGGGTGCTCAGAAAGCCCCGGCAAGTCCTGTCTTTATGGGGAACATGCTTGGTCGAGGATGCATCGCAAGTCTGGGGCCCCGGCTTTTCTTTCAGCATGTCAAGCCGCTCATCCAAGGAGACCTTGTCCCACTAAGTCTCTGCAAGAGTCAGCTGCCCCAAGAAAACAGCGCCACAGTTTCGGACACACTTGCAGAGCACGTTGTCATCAACTTCCTGGAGCATCTCGAAGAAGACACTCATGTCCGGACCTGGAAACAGGGAATGAAAGCTGCTGAAACTCGAAAAAAGCCGACCCAGCCTTGAGCCGAGGAGGTCAGGCACAGCCCTGGGAGTCCACACAAGCGAAGCTTTGCGATGTGCTAAAGCTTTTTTCTGCGTTGTCTACTGACCGGCTTGAACTTGGCAAGGTCTGGAACTGCTCTAATTACTCCACTTCCATGCAGAAATGATCTGATCTCTCCTCGAGCGTTGCCCAAATCATCACATGCGCGTGAGGCGAGTGCGAAGAGGGACCAGGAGGGCTTTCTTCTTCACACCTCCACGGGCCTGCAAGCAAAGGCGAACTGCCAGCATGACCAACCTGCTCGCTTGCTATCAACTTTGCAACTACTGCTACTCTTACTCCCCCTGCCAGTACTCCTACCACGACGACGACCGCGACTTCGCACTTCTACTTCTACACCACCACCACCACGACCACCACCACCACCACCGCCACCACCACCATTTCTGTTTGTTGCTTCTGCCTCAAACTGCCTTTCTGACTCGTGTGCTTACCAGTCTCCACCACGACCAGAACCAACCCTCATCACCACCCCATAGGCACGGACAGGATCATCATCACCAATCCCGACTCCTAGTCTTGTGGCCACAACGGAGGCAAGGCCCCAATTGTCCGAAGCTTTGCTCATTGACTCATGTTGCTTCTTTCTGACCATTCTGAAGAAGTGTGGCCCTACTGGTGTCAGCTACTAGCTGGTTCCTCTGAAACCTGGAAATCGTATCTCCGTTTCTGCCACTGTCTTTGAAAGGGCCTCGCTGATCTGCTTTGCAATCTTCTTCATCACCTGCCACTCTTTTTTCGAAAGCGTTTTCTGGCGTATCGACATCGACAGCTGCAGCCTGTGGATCCTTCCCAATGTCATCAAAGTCGCCCTGCTCCTGGCCGTCTCTGCTGCACGTTGTCTATGTAAGACTCCATTCTGTTGGCACATACCGCGACTTTGCTCATGTGCTGCAAAACGGCTCATAACTTCTTCTAGTTGCAGGAAGCCTTCGCTTTCAAGAGCAGCTGCGCGGTCTCATTGAGCGAGCCGTCCTGAAGTGCAGAGCCCGACATGTGCCGTTGAACAGCTTCGGGGCCACCCTAGCCACCGTAGCCTCTATGTACGGCTTAGCCACCTCCTTCGCCATCATTCCCTGTCAGAGCGATCAAGCAGATCTGTGCTGCAAACCGGGGCCAACGCACACCTCCAGATCAAACTCGAGCATGGCAGTCAGCTCCTGACTGCAAGGAATCATCCTTGCACGTCTCTCAGGCTCGGCTTCGCTTCAGGAAGGCCTCGACGGCATCTTCGAGGGTGCTTATTCGGTCTCTGAGCCTCAAGGCGCTAATTAGTCAACTGCCCTAGCGGTCTGCGCATCCAACGGCAGGCAGCGAAGCAACGGTAGAGAGCAATGCATCACATGTACAGTGTGAAATGCAGAATACAGCAAGATATAGCTAAATATCATAAGATAAGGTCTAATCTGATGACATATAAAAGATGATCGCCTATAACGTAAAGCGCTGCTGTACGGTAGCATACTATACGTCATCACGATGACACTCACTGCCTTGTCTCACATCGTAACGCCATATATAATGTTACAAGATGCTATGCGATATCATGGGGTGCCAGACGGCATGGTACCTCGATGCTATTTCTGCGGGATGTGTGCTAAATTGCTTGCAGTCTACTCTGCTAGATTTACTGCATCAGAATAGTACGTTCTCCATGATCCAGCACTATGGTGTCCATTGCGCTGCGTATACTGCATATGTTGCATGATGTATGAGTTGTGCCCCACCGTGATCAGATTTTTGTTTTATTTCGAACAACGAACCCATGCATGTAGTGTCCTTGCAGAAGATGTATCTTGCCTGTTGGGATACTACTTGCATGTCAAAAGCCAGCGAATCGATATCAATGTCCCGTGTTGGTCAGCGCAAACAGATGCACATGTGACAACAAGTCGGCGAACGCGACATGAGCAACGCGCTGAAACTTCAGACACCGCAACTGCAGGATTTGTGTGCCCGTTTAGCAAGAAAAATAAACAGTAGTCAACATCGGTATGTGCTTTCACTAGATTGAGATGCTCTTCATGGTTGGTTGAGACGTGGCGTAAAGGCTCTGCTAGTCATACATCTTTTCAAAACATTCCAGATTGATAAGGGCCTAATACCGCAGGAAAGCAAAAAGACTTCTGCTAACTCTTCTGGAGCTACCTTCATCATCTCCAATGTACGTAAGCCTGCACCTACACTACCTGGACCAACCAACATTAGGATGCTATGTCCTACTGGAAGGGTGTGTAGCCGGCGATATCTTATCATCACTTAGCTTGATGTCGTACGCGGATACAGAGCAACTCATCTGTGATTTCGAAATCAGAGACAGAGCAGTTTTCTCATGTCGTGGAGTGAAACACCATCCAAAACAGAAGAGCCGCTATCTTTGTTTTGATAATGCACAATAGCGGAGGTGCCATTTAGCGGGAAGTGGATGTCCTTGATTCAGGATGGATGGGTATGTAGACGGGGAATGCCGAAAGGTTGAAGGCCATAACTGCATATTGATTGTCTACATGCATGGCTGGCATGGTGTGTATACTTCTGCGGAGCTCACCGTCTTGTTGAGAAACAGGAGCGAAAACGCTACTTTATGACCAACCGGATGAGTTGTGTTAATCTGTTGATCTTGCTTGAGCAGAGCATGAGCTTCCTTACGTTGGTGAACATGTGCGAAGGTATGACTGACCAATACTACTGTTATGACCGATGTTACGCAACTAACTACGTTTGAAGCTCGATAATGCCACCAACATATGTATGTTAGCAGGCTTTGCCAGTACTCATAGGACCATTAAGAACACAGTAGTTCATAAGGCATTCGTCTACATCTATTCATGTGGCTGGCATTTTGGTGTTGGTACTACTACAAGTACAAGCATAAGGTCGCCACTACTTCGACTGTCTTGAACTGACCAATACGAGTACCAGTGATCGAAGTATTAGCTTGACTAGCCATGGCCTCGCATGGCTTCTGATACTACTGCCGTTGATGAGCTGATCTGCTGTGATTCAATGGTTTCAGCTTCGCTTTGTGTCTGAATCCTGCTTCGCAGCTTCCAGTAGTTGGCCATCTCGAGAAGACCGAGGTCGGTTCTGTGGGAGGGATACCCTAAATTTCCATCATTTCTCGAAGCTTGTACCCAGCATATAAATATGTATATATATATATATATATATATGGCATCCCCCCCCCAAAGATCTATCCGATTCTGTCTGTTTTGAGCTCTTCGTGTGCAATCCGTGCCTATTTGCTCTTCATGTCGTCTGTATGCCTGTCTTCCCACGTGAATACCCCAACATATAGCAAACAAACACACATCCACACACGCACACAAGGTCTGTGGAACTTCGCAGTACTATGGCCT
>CAJNDV010037119.1:30160-62053 GCA_905221635.1 Symbiodinium sp. CCMP2456 | reverse complement strand
AAAATGGAAATGGTCATTGCTAACTGGAACAAGGGGAGGAGCCGTTTTTGGGCTTTAGAGTTTAGGGTTTATGCGCCCTAAACCCCAAACCCCTAAACCTTAAAACCCTAGAACCCTAGAACCCGAAAACCCTAAAACCCTAAAGGGCTAACACCCCAACCCAAACCCTAAGGCCTAAACACCAAACCCAAAACCCGGCTTCGACGGCCTCTTTCACGAGGCCCTGGTCCTTCAGTCGGGCTCCAATCTGCTCCAAGGCCTCGCCAAGTTCGAGTTGCAAACAGAGAGGCACAGTATAGCTGTATTATCTTGTAGTCTTTGAGAGTATCTTACAGTATATGATAGCATGTGATAGCTCATACTATATAATGGCTTCAGGATTCTTGCAGCCTCCTCGTCGCTCAGCCGCCGCACATGATGGCCGTTCACCCACTTGAACTTGTCCGTGTCAAAGATGGCTGCTACCTCTTCCGCAAAAAAGCCACAAGTCATGACTTCTGTCCTTTCCCCTGTTCTCTAAACCCTAAACCCCAACCCCTAACCCCCAAACCCTA
Organism: Symbiodinium sp. CCMP2456; assembly: GCA_905221635.1. Taxonomy (NCBI): domain Eukaryota; class Dinophyceae; order Suessiales; family Symbiodiniaceae; genus Symbiodinium; species Symbiodinium sp. CCMP2456. Next base: position 61,499 of record CAJNDV010037119.1, on the reverse strand, counting down.
AACCGAAAACCTAAACCCCAAACCCTAAACCCTTCTTCCAGATCTGGGCCCCTTCAGAAGGCCTTGCTCATGCGCTCCATCTTGAAGGCCTCGAGCAACTCGTCGATGGTGTAGATCTCCTGAAGAAAATCACAGAGAAACGCGGAGAAAGTCTATTATCTTTGTTACAATTACTGTTATTAGTATTAGTGTTAGCATTAGTCTTACTATTAATATCAGTATTAGTATTAGTATTAGTATTAGTATTAGTATTTGTATTAGTATTATTCTTAGTATTAGTATTATTAACAGTCGGCCCCTCTACTCTCCGAGCAAGCCTGCTTGGTCCCGTCGTTCCATCCCAGCTGAGCCAGATAATTCACCTTGCACTTGTCGTCAGTCAGAAGAAAACAACGACACCGTGAACTCTTGACAAACTGTGCCTCTGCGAAGAACATGCTTTAACGCTTCCATGTCCCACTGTGTTTAAGAGGAAGCCGAGCGTTCGCTTCGACGTTCGCACCATTTCCGTGCAAGTCTTCTTAAGCCCGAATCTTGCAAAGCCTCTGCCGACCAATTTCCAGCGCCATCGTAACTAACGAGCATCGAAAGCACGAAACAATCTCAGATCCTGCCGCCACATAGACAGCCCTGAGGCATTCGGTTTGGCTGTTGTCTTTCCCCACTAGCATATAAACTGCATTTCTTTCGTAGACTTCGCAAAAACGCTAGACCATCTCGAATGGTCGCCCTAGTCTTAGTCTGCCGAAGACGATCATCTGCCCAGCACTCCTCATCATCGAAAGATGATGGTAAGGCATCGGAGTCACGACTGACCGAAGTCGCGCAACTCGCAGCACGGTATGGGAAGCAGGATAATCAAGAACAATATCATGCTACAAGAATCAAAACACAAAAGACAAAGCGAAGTGGCACAACAAGCGGAATTTGGCAGCTGTTGGTGGCTTCGCTGATTCAAGATCCCACCCTGAGGGGAGGCTCGAGCTTGCGAGGGCTAAGCACGGGCAAGAATCGAAGTCGGAGCAACTAAGGCGCTGGCAAGGCCAGAAGGTAGGTATCCTCGCTTCTGATACCTAATAAACGCGCATCCCCACAAATAGGACATGCGAAAGACAAGAGGTTCCACTGGAAAGGTCATTTAGGCTCGGGCTCGCCGACTGAAACTGCGCCGTGTCGCTTCGACAGCTTGGTGCGGTCCTGCTCAGGGACTTGGGAGCCGTCATTTTCCGGAGAGATCCGAAGCCCAGACAAAAAGACGGAATCAACTTCACGACTGCAATGAAGTGCGCAAGCATGTATGACGTATGTGTAAGATGTCCGGCGCCAGGATCAATGGCATGTGACCAAAGGTGGGCACCTGCGATCGCTCACACTGCATGCACTGCCGACTCCACGCTCAAGCTCGTCTCCAGAGCCACCTTGAGGCCCAGAGCTTCGTACATCAAAATCTGCCGTGGCGTGTTCATCAGGTGCTCCTCGCAGGCGGCTGCACACCCGAGCCGCCGTTTGGAGCATGGCCAAGCTTAGTCGTCCTGGGCTCTCAACACGTGGGTGATGCCCATGGAAGCATCGTCGGTGACGACGCCAAAATTGTACATGGGCATTCCTTGGCACGATGGGGCTGAGGCCACCAGGCGCTCATTCAATCGTGCTTGGGGCAAGGGCCGTTCTGACGGACAATGACGAAGTCGCCGCCGAGATCGTCAGAGTTCCAGATGACCTTAGCATCGGACTCTCGGCAGAGCTGCTTCCCAGTGCTTTGGGCTAAGCCGTTCTGGCGCTCCCGGCCTCACCAAGCACCAGATCATCTACCACGATTTCCCTGCGGTGATGGGCTGCGCACGGCTGCGCGGGAGGGCTTTTAAAGCTTCCACGGGCCTGTCAAAAGGGACTCGGAATCTGTACACGTAGGGTTTGCCCTTGTCGATCATGGCCTAGAAAGAGTCGCAACTGCAACTGCACAAGACAACATCTCAGCTGGATGAGCGGGCAAGGAGTCGCCGCCTGCACTTCCTCTTCGGACGCATTTGCCCACGGGCTCTGCACCACGAAGGCCTGCAGGCAAAGCACATTTCGGCAGCCCAGTTCCAAGATGCTCCAAGCTTCGAACCTGCTCGTTTCTTTCAGCTTCGGCTCGCATCTCATCAAGCTCCTCGTGCACTCGTGCACGAAGAGGTGCTCACGAGATCGTCACATCGAGACATGCAAGCGGCCTCTGGCGTCAGGAAACATCTGTAGGCATGACCTTCTGCCATGAGCTTTTCCAGCTGCTTCTCGTAGATGCCAGCCTAGACTCTCGAGGCTCGAGACCCGAAGCTTTGGGAATCTACGTTGCACGAACATCTCATGACGCCTTGCCTTAATGCGCTCGGATTGCCGATATGGCCCGTGCTCGCCACCCACATCCGGGCCCTCATCCCAGGAGATGCCGCACCATTTCAGGCCCTGCGGTCCCGGGCTTGAAGCAGTCAGGTCACAGATGGTCACAGGAAGTCTGAGGCCGAGTGCCTCCAAAATCGCATCTTCGGACTCCTTCGTCGATCTGGCGACATCCGTGTCCTCAAGGACAAAAGCCAGAGCTCGAAAAGGTCCCATCAGCAAAACGGCCCCTTGTAACAAAAACACTTCTTTGGCAAGTCTCACCCTTTTAGCTTTTGGGAGGGAGACCCGGAGTCGGGCTCGGCCTCAACTCGGAGGATCAGCTCGCCGCCTTGGGACTTGGCAAAGAGCCAGTTGAAGAGAGCCGTCCGAGCTCCGCCAACGTGCAACCTGCGCACGTCAGGCTTTAGACACGCTTAGGCATTAGGGCTTCTGAATCTCTCGCCCTGTGAAAGCTGCGCTGCTCTTTTGACGCTCGGTCACATGGTCTCGCGACTTGGTCGTGGACCAGGGAACGCTTACGGTGCAGAGTTGAAAAGGTTGCTCGTCGAGAGCACCAGCTCTGCTCGAATGATCAGATTCGCATCTTGCAAACCCGGCCCATCGCACACCATGCCTCCTCGGATGATTGTACGAGTAGAGAGTAGAGTGCCGCCATAGTTTAGTACTCTACGTCGGAACCTACCTGAAAAAGGGCGGTCAGCATCAATCGGGAAACGCACCTGGAAATCTGGACTTCTGACGATGTCTAGCTCCGACGGAAGACTAACTCACCTTGTCGGCGCCGTCAACCTGGCGGGCAAGAAGAAGTCATCGTTAAGCAGCGGTTGCAGAGCAGCGACACTTGGCAGCAATCCTCACATCCCTCTTTTTTTTTTGCAAGCGCAGGGCCCAAGGTAGGTCCCGTCTGCTCCGACCGTTCAGGAACGCTGCGGGGGTTTACGGCTTGGCTTATTTACAACAGAAACCCACGATGCTCTATTTCTGGCAACTACAGAGACTTGGCGATAAAGAGGAGTGTTATCCATCCACACCAGAGAGCTCGAGGCATGTGCTTGCCGTATATCTGCGGCTTTCGGAATGGCATAAAATTCATGGTCAATCAATGAATGAGGAGGGGGTCGATCTGAGCGCAGAAAATTAATGCGCCGGGAGGCTTCTACCAGGCAAGACTCCGCCCAGTGGGGTTTGGGGCGCCCTACTCTATTGGCTCCTTGAGTGTGCCTATATGCAGCAGAGGGCATAAACGTAGCCTGCGTTTCCAACGGTTCTGGATGACGATATAAGTGACCAAGTAGATTAAGGCGGTTCTGAGAATATAGTTGAGAACAAGGTACCGAAGAAGGATTGATAACTCGATGGTAGTATGAGGACTTGAGTTTAAAAATTCGCCTAAGGCATTTATAGTGGACCGAGTCCATCTTCGTGAGTTGTGCTGGCGTAAGCAATAAGCTGTCCATGGCGTACATGAGAATTGACTGCACAACTGATCTATATACCAGCAATTTCCAATTGGGAGGGAGGAGCCCGTGTTTCATCAAAGCAGCAAGTTTCTTAGAAGCCTCCATCACTCTGGAAACTCTGGTGGAGACGTTTTTGTGGTTGTTTGATTTGGGGTCAAGATACACACCCAAATATTTGACCGCGTCCGACACCGGGACACGAAGATCCTCCACCTGTGTGGGTAAGTATTGCGGATCATAATAAACTCTCTGAGAGGAGTTCAATGCTAGGTGTTCACACTTATCGAAATTGAGAACCAGGCCTCGTCGGGCCCCCTCTTTTTGAATGAGGTGTAAAAATATTTGCGCTTGAGCAAAGGAATTAGACAATAGAACCGTATCATCCGCGTATTCGAGGTCCCAAAGAAAAGTACCCAATCTGAGAACCCCTGAGATGACACCGTGCTCCACAATATACTGCGATTCTGCGCTTTCAAAAAGATGTGTGAGCACAAAACCAACAGGTAGGGAGAGAGGGGACAACCCTGTCTGAGACCTCTGGTCTGTGTATGAACCTCATAGCAATATTTGCTCTCCCTTACTTTGAAGGTAGGGTTTTGATACAGAGAAGCGATCGCTTCTCTGACAAGAGGGGGGACACCCATGTATTCAAGGGAAGATTGTATGGAGGAGAAAGTCACTGAGTCAAAGGCTTTCGCCCAGTCCAAGAAGATAGCGTGGAACCCCTCAGTTTGGCGTTCGTGTACCTCCAAAAGGCGGCGAAGTATATGGATGGGTTGTGTTACCGAACGGCCTGACCTAAAGCCAAATTGCGTGGGGCGAAGGCGGTGATCGAAGTGGGCTGCCAATCTTTTTTGAAGGAGAGAAGCATATATTTTATACATGGTGTTAGTACGAGAAATAGGTCGATAGTTAGAAAGGAGCTTTGTATCTTTTTGGTAATTCTTAACCAGCATGACCACTTCTGAGTGTAGCCATGAAGAGGGAGCCCGGCCTTGCTGGAAGCAATGATTATAATGGTCAAGAAGATACAGACGAAAAACATAGGGAGCGTTTTGTAAGAGCTCAGCGGGAATTGCATCGGGCCCTGCGGCCTTACGTTTGCTAAGGGCTCTCAATACTATATTCAATTCTTCCATTGTAAAAGGACGAGCGGAGGCTGATAGTTCTTCCAAAGGCGGAAAGAAAGGCTTGGATTCATCGTCTGGGGCTTTCCACACCTGATTCGCCAGGTAATCCCTTAATCCGCAAAGGTTTCGGCCTGCGCCGCTTTAGATACCAGCTTACCCTTGGTGTCAATGAGGTTAGTAGGATTGGGGCGAAAATCCTTGCGCAGTGTGCGCGCCGTGCGCCATTGTTGTATAGCAGAGCCGTGGAAGTCATCCTGGAGGTGAGTCATGATAAACTGCTTTTTATCCTTTCGGGCAAGTTTTTAATCTTACTGCGATACTGCTTAACTTCTTCAACCGTGAGGTCTGTACGGTTCTGAAAAGAGGTAATATATTCCAAGGTGGAAGGAGAGATCCAGGGCTTCTTTGCCGAAACAGGGAGCGTGGGGATGAGAGGTATGTGTTTGCGAATCATCTCCAATAAACGGAGGCTTTGTTCAGTCGGTGTTATACCCTATGTCCGGGGGAGAAAGCGCGGCTGTGCGGGGGCCTGAAAATCGACCCAAGGAGCCGTACTCAGTGACGCCTTTTTTGGCAAGAGAATCGGCTAATTCATTGCCGATGACGCCGGAGTGTCCCGCTACCTTAGAAAGTGTGACATAATGAATTGTGCGAAGAGCAGTATAATACTGCTGCGCCAGTGTAACTAATTGATGATGCGTGGTAGGGAGCGAATCGCCCAGAATAAGGCGCACGGCGTACTCCGAGTCTGTGTAGATGGTAATATCGGAGCGGGATGGGAGATTGGCATAATAAAGGAGGTAATCAAACAGCTCAATGAGCGCCTTCAATTCTCCAGTGTTATTGGAGCCCCAGACTTCAGGGAGGACGTTAACGTCCGCGGGCGTGGTTTTGACCGGGCGGTAAGAGACCTCCCAGCAGGTATCCTGTGTTGGCTCGGTTTGAGAGTCCGAGCTCATGGCTGCGAAACCCCAGCCTGCGGGGTTATCAGGTGAGACGATCTTGTTATTGGGGCAGGAGCCATCTGTGTAGGCAACCACAAAAAAGGAGGGAGGTAGATCAAGCGAAGGGGGGTCGGGCAATTGATTCTTCGCGAGAGAAAGGAGATCCATTTCTATAGCTTGATAAAAAGACTTGGTGCGCGAGTAGTCTAATTCAGGCTCTGCTACGGGAGAAGAGCGCTCCGGATATTGACAAGAGAGCACACCATAAGAAGGAAGATGGCGAGTATTAACCATCTGTTGAAAAATAGAACCTGAAAACGAAAAGTTTCAGAAAGAACAGTCGTAATGATAAAGTGATCCAGGGCCGCCCAATTATCGGTGTCAGGGTGCTCTAAGGAGTGGTCAGTGCACGTCATTTCTTTATAAGTAACCAGTTGTCTCGGAGGAAGCTGGCTTTGAGAAGGTGCATGTATGAAGGAATAAGTATTGAGAAACTCCTGGAGGTATTCGGCGTTATCCCTATCGGCATCCTGGAGTGCCTGTCGTTGGCCCCATACGTTGGGGCCGAGGCCAGGGATGTCTCGGGCCATTTCCTGAGACAGGCGTGCGTTAAAGTCACCCAAAACTATGAGATGATCCGCGTTTGAATGCGAGGAAATGAAGGTGTCAAGGGTGTCCCAAAAATCTTGTTTGCGCGCTAAATCCTCCTCGGCATTCTCAACTTGACTAGGGGCGTAAATGCAAAAAACTGTAATAGGATGGGGTATGATACGAATGGTGACCTCGCAGATCCGCGGGGTATGTGCCAGGAAATCGGTGATGAATGGACGTAGAAAAGGGGAGACCATAAAGCCTACGCCATGGTGTTTGCCCTCTGGCGTGCTGGAGTGGAGAATTTCCCATCCAGATTTACAGAAACTGTGGCTTGAGTCGGCCTTAGTTTCTTGAATAGCTAAAAGGTGAAAATTATGTTGTTTAGCGAAAAGGAGAATCTGATCATACTTGGCCACTTCTTTGAGTCCTTCTACGTTCCATGTTGCTACTCGTACTGCTGTGTGGGGTTTAAGGGAAACTGGACTAGAATGCTGATGGTATCGCCAATTAGATGGCGTGGATTGGGTCTTCTTTACCAAGGAGCGAAGTCTTTCTAATTTGGTCGGACTTGGACCTTGGACTAGATGGGGGTACAGGGATGGATCCACCGTGAGTCCACAGGGTGGTCCCTTTAAGGGCGGATTTCCATGCTCTATAATCTCGCCTTCTGGACCTTTTGTTGTGAGTCCACTTCTGAAAGCGGCGATCTTTAGCTTGAGACGATCTCTGACCTCTCGAGGTTCCCCCGATGGTGTCACGGTTTTGGTAGCCGCGTGGCTTAGGGTTTAAGGAAGGGGTGGGGTCATCTGGTCGGTTATCATTACGAGCCTTCTGGCTCCGAGCCGTAGCCCTGTCGGTTCCACTGGTAAATGCTTCCACTGGTAAATCTGACCATTGGTAAGTGTCGTCGCGTCAGAAGGAGAGACCTCTGACGCTGTGAGATCCGTAGCCGGATTCCAATAGTGATCCGGAGTTTCCTTCTCGTCGTCCGCCTTGGCAAGTGCGGGACGGGACTGTAACCGAACCCCTAAGCTTCGCCAGAGTCTTTTGCTATCGAGTTGTTGCGGCCAGCCGCTTCCCGGCTCGCCCCCCGCGGAGGCAACCGCTCTAGTTAGCAGCCCAAATAACTTTGGTGCACTCAATCTCTTTGGTGATTCCTCTACGATGAAATTTCATCCATGCACATTTGCCTCTGATAGAATAGGAGAGAACAATCATGCCACTAGGTAGTGTAAAGGAGCGAGACCATACTCTACGGGAGGACGGGGTACGCACCTCGTACTCTGTAATGTTGCCATTTAGAGCATGTTGCAACCTATTACGAACCTTAGCCGTAAAACCCCTGGCGCGCTCCTTCATTTGGTCGGACGCATGACGGTTGGTCCTGAGGCCTTGCACGGTGGAAAAAATCGAGGCAACGCTGTTGGTGCTACTATGGCTAATATAGCCCCTGGCGTTCCCCGTGCACGGCAACGCGAAATCGAAATCGGCTGGACACTCGGACTTTGTACACGCTGAGAACTGTAAACCTACAGCGGTTGTGGTCAAAACTGCGCAGTGACGCGCTACGTCGGCGGCGTCCTGCTGGGACGGCCGCTGTTGTGGAGAGTCTTGGTGAAAAAGGCTTCGACGCTATGTACAGTGAAAATCTTCCAGTGGTAAATCTGACCAATGGTGAATGGATACCATTGGTAAGTCTTTGGCAGCTTGAGCTGTGCGTTTCTTTTCCTTTGACAAAGGAGAAAATATTCCAAAAGGCGATACCAATCTGCAAGCGATAGTGACACAAAAAGGGCCGTAAAGGCCAGCTGTATCGTGGCTAGCGATAGCCACCTGGGTCAGGCACAAAGGTAATCTTCTATCCAGGGGAGCCTTTGTTTCCCAAACTGCAAAGTCATGATGATGTATCCTACCGACCAAACAAGGTCGCGTGCACCAGTTTCAGCGACCAACAACATGAGGGACTCAAGGCTGTTTCCTTTATTGTTCCAATGCCGGGAAAGGAGATGGGGTTTTTCATCAACGAGAGGGTGGTTACGCGGGAGACAATCTACCTTTGCATCGTAGAATTGCGCAAACTGATCGTTCGGGGCAGGGAGATCCTGTTTCTTAGTAGTTTGACACTTAAAGAGAGCAGTAATCTGATGATAGACTAGGTCAAAGTACCATGAGCCTGAACTAGCAGCCAACTGCTTGAGGGTCTCATTGGTCCAAGCGGCATGGCCTGCAAACACGGTCCACAAATCTTCCTCCCTAAAGATAATGTAGCTGAGCTGATCTACTGCTTGCTCAAAAAGATAGGCGTGCTGGTCCGAAAAAAGAGTGTGACACAGCTGCTTAAGACAACTGGTATCCCACTTCTTGGGGATGCTGTGTCTCTCCATCGCTAACGAATACGACTGTCGAATGAGTTCCCTCCAAGGAATAAGTTCTTGAACAACAAGAGAAGCGTCATCCCAGCCCATATCGGCAAAACCTGGAACTACTGAAGGAGAGGGGAGGTCAAAACAGTAGAGCATCTCCTGAACTGCCGGCCCCAAGGCCGCCTCGAAGAGCATCATCACACGACTGTAGCTATGGGGGTTGGCATTACGAATTGATCTGTTGAGCTGTTTCCATTCTGGCCATTTGTTGCTGAGGTAGGAGGCTTTGTGAGGCCGATAGGTTGGGTCCACATAGGGCCTTGGGAGCTTGGTTAGGTTGTCTTCCGGGAAAGCTACTGCGTAGAACCAATTTTGAATAGGCGTGGACTGTTTGTCATGAATATCCTCATACGTGAGATCACACAGTGCTTGCTGGAGTTTCGCTGTAGTGTCATCGAGGTACTCTATGATCGAACGCTCGTAGCCCACAATAAGAGTGTGATAGTAGGGATTGATAGCTTCGGCATCATCACCACCGTAAAAGCGAATATAGTACAAACGGAGCGCTTTACAAGCTGCACAATTGCCAGTACCAAAGTGGGCAGGAGAATGTGACACAAGTCGGAGTCATCATTAACTGGAAAAGGACACGGGACACTCGGGAGCTTAGGGAAGCGGGACCTAGCAAGGTCGGGGAGCAACTGCGACTTCCAGTGCTTATCGTAGTGATATTGGTACTTGTGATTGCAAACATTACAGGCGGAGTTGGTACCTGCTAGAGCCATACACTCCTCACAGGGAAAAAGGAGGTTGGGATCATCCAAGCCTCGGCCACGCTGGCGCGTGTGGCGCCCATCTTGCTGGCGGTCATCTTCTCGGCGACGGCGCGTGGAGTCCTGAGCCGGGTCGTAGTCCTCGAAGTCGCGCGGCTTCCACCACTTCTCAGGGCGTTCCTTTGGACCTCCGTAATCTACCCTATTCTTTGCAGGGCGATGATAATCATCCCAATTTTGGCGAGAGCCTTTTCCTGTCTCCCTAGAGGAGCTGGGCCACTCGCGATAATGGGAGCCTCTGTGCCAGGAACCTTTGTTGCCTCTGGGCTGCATATCATCATCCGTATCCTCTTGCTCCCCTTCCTGGCTGCGGTACATATCAGACTGGTAGCCTTTACTGCGGTCGGGGCGTTTTCCTTTACCTTTGCCTTTGTTGCGAGTGGAGCCTTTGCCTTTTCTACCGTAATCATCTAGGTTGATACCTAGGTCAGCGACTGTCTGCTGAATCTGAGTTTGCATCCCTAAAAAGCCCTGGAGTATAAAGTTCGGGTTTTTGGAGAGTTGCGTAGAAAGTTCATCCGACATCTCTATGGGATAGATAGGGTAGGGAAAGGAGCGGATTGCATCGTCCCTGCTGAGGTTGGAGGCATCTTTGGTTTGTGAAATGATAAACGTAGGGCTGTTGTTGCGTGTCGGCTAGCAGAAGCGTATGCCTGCATGAACTGTATAGTACTGAAAAGCTTATCCCCAAAGAACCGGGGAAAGTGAGTGCTGACAACATCAAAAAACCGCGGAATCACCAAAAGGTAACATGCGTAGCTGAGGTGCTTGTCGGGTAGATAGAGCACCTGAGCGAGGAGGCTTTCTTCTGCGTTGTCCCAAATCTGAAGTGAGTTAAAATCGCAGCGTAGATATTCATCTAGTGCTGGTGGCTGGGGCTTGGTGAGGGAATCCATCACTGCATACAAAGGAGTACGCTCAAGTCGTTCCAGCATAGGCACGTCCCTTTCTATGCGCATTGGTACATCAGCTTGCTCGTTTGAGTGATACCATCGTTTCTTTTGCTTGAAGGCCTGAAAGAAGTGTTTTGAGGTAGACTCCTGTAGAAAAGTAATCTTCAGAAAGGCATTGGTGGAGGTGTTCACATGGTTCGATGTAGTCTGAATATCGCTCTCCGATAACTGAGCCTGCTGCAATAGGTAATACAGATAATGGTCAATCTGCGACTTAGTGGTAAAAGGCGGCAAACCATGGATCAAAACGGTGCGGCGAATGGCATCGGCTTCCAAACTCTGAAGCGCAAGACCCTCATAGCGAATCAAAGAGCCCTGCTTATCCAAACGCGAGACCACTTCCTGCCTAATGTGGTTGGACAAAAGGTCCAAGGAGGGCTGCACGGTTTGTTCATGGTACTGTGCAAGTACCGTGCTGAGGTTTTCCATCGTAACCTGAGGCGGCGGGGTTTCTACGCTGGGAGAGGGGAGTTCAATATTGGTAGTGGGCGTAAAGGAGTTTGTGGCTGGGTCGAAGCGAGCTACCTTCTTCGGGCTGCGAACAGTATTGTAGGCCTTAAGCAGGTCAGGGGAGCTTCGCAGAGCTTGGCGAAAGTTTGGGTCCATATCTCCGCATTCTATAGGATCTGTATCCGTTTCCGGAGCGCTGCCTCTGCCGGTGCTGGCCAAGCCAGTGATACCTGACATGGCAGAGGGGGCGGCGACACTTGCTTGCGTTCGAAGAGTCTGCAACAGAGCTTCAAAGATGGCTGAAGAGATTGTCTCTGGCTCCTTGCCCGGCTGCCTAAGGTGAATAGTACCATTGGTAAATTTGACCACTCGTGAATCTTCGCTCAGCTGAATCAGCTGGCTAATCTCCGGAGTGGAGTCCTTAGGCTCTTCTTTCGTTAGCTGCAGAGCCGGAGGCGGCGCTTTCGCCGGTATCACCGGTACACCTGGCGGCGGAGCGACCGCAGGGGAGGGAGTATCCTCCGTCGGCAGCGCGTCCGCTGGCGGCTGCTGGCTTGTGTCGAGCTGCGAAGCCATGGCTTTTTGCGATTCGTCCATTGTCCGAGTGTTTCACCGAAAAGAAAGTACGTGGAAAACTGCACCAAAGAACATAGGCACAAGTAGATGCACAAGCAAAACCTCCACCGAAGAGGGGGCTGCTAAGCTTCACCTTGAGCCTCTCACATCCCTCTACAATTACTAACCCTGTGTTGTACCCAACTGTCACCCGTCGGGGACCTTGTCCCGAACTGCTGCGCCTGTAACTCGAGAAGTGCCGCCTGGAGGACACGGGAATGGCAGATAGCGAGCTTCTCTCACAGCCGCACGGCCCATCGCCCTTAAGGGAACGAAGGAGAGGAGAATCTCAGCGATCCCAAACCCCCTGCCCAGTCCTCCGTGGCGTGGCCGTGAAGCATCAGAAACTGCACAAGGCCTCAGAGGTTCGAACGGGACTCTCTCCGATGCCTCTAGACCCTCAGATTCCTGGAGTGCTGGGGACAGATTCGGCTCCCCTCCCCAACGACTCTTTGGATCACCGAGGCCGCTGCTTTGCGCCGCGGCGGCAGTTTCGGGATGCTTCCAGCCTCGGCGGGGAAAGCCGGAGCTTCAGCAAACCCAGGCTCTGGGCTGCCATGGCTGCCCAGGCCTAGCTTGCGCTTGCAGGCTTGGAAAGCCCTCCGGTGATGCTGCTCCGCCTTGCCAAGCTCAGTCTAAGATCTCTAGGACATGTTGGCTCCACATCCCCCAAGGGCCTCGGCCAGCTTGCCCTGCTCCGCGAGGCCTTGGCTCGTGTCCAAATTGAAGCGCCCCCCTGTCGTCTCTTCTCTCGGGGACGGGCAACCGGCCAAGTTGCTCAGCGCCTGGATGGGTCGAGGGTGCCTCAGACTTGCAACACAAAGGGAAAAAAGGCTGCCCCGTGGCCCGTGACCACACACGCTGTGAAGCCGGCGAGGGTGGGAGCGCCACCTCCATGCCCGCCAGGGTCCGGCCTCAGGTCGTGCGCAGTAACACGCCTCACTCCCAGTGGAAGGGAAGGCCGCGGCGCAACAGCTGCTCTGCTTCCTTTAGCTTGCCCTGGTCCTGCAAGACAGGAGCAGGAACCAGGGCATGCAAAACTGTCAATTTGACACGGCTGGAGTCCCCAAGGCACAAAGCGAGGTTGTTCAGGCAGTGCAAGGTGTCCGGATGATGATGCCTCTGCTTGCCGGCTGCAGCCACAGCACACTTCCGGAGATCCGTCTACGGTACACCACGGGAGCCGCACCCGAGCGTTCTTCGCAACACGCCCAGGGCCTTCAGCGGTAAACTTTGCGACACGGTGTGGCCGAATGCAACCTCATCTCACGCCTGTCGGTGAAAGAGCTCGCTGACATGCAAGTCCTCCTCCTTCTCCGCACCTTTCTGAAAGCGCACCCTTCCTGATCTTAGGGTCATTCGAAGCCTCGGGCCGATGCTCACAGCCTTGCTGAAGATCGTAGCAAGCGCATGTGCTGAAGCGCCCTGCCGTCGAACAGCTTTGCATGAAGCCGAACCTAAAGCAGAGGCGGGCCTCCATGCGAAGAAGCGCATCTCCGGCTGAAGGCAGAAGGCCGTGCTTCTTTGCCAGCCCTGCGACAAGGACAGTGGACTGTGGACTGTGGCCCCTCCTGCAGCTACTAATGGCCACACGCCTTGCACGTAGCGGCAGGTCATCAACGCCAGCCGAGCCGACGCTGCATCCGGACAGGACCGGCCCAGGGCCCTCTCCTCTGAGTTTCATGATGCTTCATGGTCACTACTTCCAACTCCTCTCCAAACCTCACAAACACGAGGACACATCGAGGATCCGGCAAAGGAGGCCAGGGCCCTGCTGTGAAGAGGCTCGGCCTCCTCCGCACGGCCCAGGTCCTGAAGCAGTGCAACGTGGACCGAGTTTTGGAGGCCCTGAGCCACGGACGTCGAGGCAGGAAGCCAGCGCCGATGCGGAGTGTGCAATCTGCACAACAGCCGAAGACTCGCACTCCCGGCAACACTGCTTACTGCTTGACACACGGCCTGCAGGGTGTCCTTGCAGTCCTTGCCTGCCTCGGTCGCCGCATCGCTGAACTTTTCCGCAGGTGCCGGGAACAACACTGAGTCAGCCTCGTCGCACTGGATGGCCTGTTGCCACAGCTTCGCAGCTTCCTGGCAAAGAGGAGGTTGCGGCGTCGAATCCTTGTGACAACCGAACCCACAAAGACACTGCCGCCTCCGTTCTGCCGATGGACGACAAGAAGTGTCCCAAACATCGTACCTGCCGTTTCGGCAAGGCGGAGAGCACTGCGACGAGAAATTGAGGCGGGGGAAGGCGCTGCTCGTCCCTCGCCGTCACTGTTGTGAAGCTCTCTTTCCAGTCTGCATTCGATCGCTTGGAATACGAAGCCTTGGGAGCGCCACGAACACTGCACGACGAGTGGTGCCGTTCCCGCTTGCCTGCTCCCTCCTCCACATCTGTCAGCGAAACGAAAAAAGCATCCAGAAAGTCCTTGGTCGAAAGGGCTGTTGTGGAATGCCGGATCGAGCAGAATACTTCTTCCAGGTGGCGCCATCGAAGTCTCTACCTGCTAAGCATTCTCGAGTGCCTCAGTTCAGCACGTCTTCAAAAGATCTAAATGCAAAGGCCACTTGAGCGCAAAGCATGCACTGCAGCTCTGCGCATCGACGACGATGGCCACATAGCACTTGCTGTCAGACCTAATGACGGTGCGGCGACATAAGAACATGGTGAGTGTCGCTACACAATCCGTCCGGGCACGAGGCTCGCTTCCCCCTGTCTCACCAATGCTCGCAGTGCTCCGCGGCCCGTGTCGTAGGGCAAGGAAGCCGCCATGGACGCCTTGACAGAACAGGTAAGCCTGCACAGACACGGTGCAAAGGCTTCGGCTCATGGCGGCCTGCATCCCTTGGACTCATGCCATCATCCGATCCAGAGATGAATTCGTAGAGAAGCTCCGCACAGCCCAAGAGACCTGCCAGCTGCAAAGCCGCGCAGAAAGCAAAGCAAAGCAGAGTTTGAAGCTTCATTGGGCGGACTCCAGGCCTTGACCAAACCGGCGAACGGTGGATAGAGGCCCACGCCGGAACAGCAGCTGGAGATCCTCCATGCACTGACCCCAAGAACAGGCTGAAGCAACACGAAGCACACTGCCCTTGCAGTGTCCTGTGAAGCAGCAGGCGGACAAAGGAAAACCGCGTGCCCCAGCAGCAATGCACCGGTGAAGCTATGGCCTTGTGCACTGCATAACCCCAGGCTGCAACGCGACAGCGCCAGATTTGGAATGGGACTCGTGCGGAAGATGGGAAGGCCATCCCCGCGGTAGCCAACACCATCGTCTACCAAAGTGAATTGAGGACCTCTGCTTGCCAGGGCACCTTGTCACCTTGCCTCCTACTTGTAGGACCGTAAGGCACGAGGGCTGGCGAAAACAGCATCCCCGACATGTCTGCTCAGCTGCAGGCAACAAGCCGCAAGGTCCTTTCCGTCCAAATATGAGCCACCTGAGAAGCCAGAAACTTAATATTAAAGACCTAGAGAGCCTCTGCGTGCTAACTTGTCACGGGGCTCCTCTCTCGCGCAGGCTTCAGAGCAACAGGTGCCGGGCCGATAAAGAAGCTGCGCAGTTGGCCGTCGTCGGCGGCCAGGTAAGTGGAATTTGTGGGAGAAGCACCTCCAAAAAGCGCATGGCGGCAGAGGCATCTCGGCACCCCCCATAATTTTCACAGCAACGCACAAGTACTTATGATTATGATCTAACACTATACCATATAGACCGGAAAACTACGCTCTCACGCACTCTAAGCAAGGCACATGTGGACGGATCCGCACACTGCAGCTGCGGTGCCTGGCTGCACCCGTGGCCCCGAGTCCGAGCGCGGAGATCACCCGAGCCTGTCCCGGCTCCAGGACGAGAGCTCCACTCGCCGAGCGCTCGTTCACCTGGGCAGGCCTTCGTCAGTTCAGTGGATCCCCAATCCCACCCCCTTGCACCGAGACCCCGACGTGATGTCGGCCAGAGGAGCGATCAGGGCCGCATCAAGCCTGTGGAAATAACGCGGCAGTGAAGCAAGGCACAGTGAATTCCAAGTGCAATCCAGGATTCGATGAGAGATCCGGATCACCAGAGCACTTCTTCGATTCCGTGGTATACTTCTGCCGTGCCGCGGCTTCCGCAGCTCGCGCAGTCGCACCCCAGCCCAGTGTGTTGGCATTCATCGCAGCTCCCGCGTAGATTGCTGCGGTTGCTAGGCGGCCCTCTGTGGTGGCATTCGAGGCGTCAGAGTTCTTCGGCTGCCCCTTGGGCGCCCAACTCTCCCGCTGGCGCCAAGATGACCAGGCCAGGACGGATGTGCCGGACGCCGAATCTCCCAGCACCGGGCTGGTCGGGCTCGGTGCAGCCTGAGGCTCCGCAAAGGCCTGCACCTCAGTGGAAGCGAAAAGCGAAAGAAAAGTGCGCCTTGGCCGTTTGCACGATCGTCTTCGTTCTAAACCTTCAACAAACTGGCTTCAGGAGGATGGAATGTGCTGTTACAGTCCCAGAGGGCGAGTTTGTCGTCAGCCCAACACGCAGAGGAGTGAGCAAAAGGCAATGCATGCGAGCAATGACATGCCGCCTGCTGCTGAGCATCTTCGAACAGAGCAACTAAGGTTGTTTTCAACACGTTGGACGAGTTCCGAAACTCGCTGGCAACTGGCACGCGTGCAGTGTCCTAGCAAGCAGTGCAGAAGTGCTGCAGATGTGCTCGGTGGCAACATGCCAAGGGGAGCTTCCTGATTGCCACCCTCCTGAGCATCCGGCTTTGGATGCGCCACCCGGCGATGCCAAGACCTGTTGATGGGCATCAGTGCGAAAAGCCTCCAATGACTACAAATACGATGAACCCGAAAATTTCAAATTGGCAGAGCCTCAAGGCCAGCTTCTCCCCTCAAAGCGGCCTTTGCTGTGGCATTGAATGGGAAGTGCAACACACCATGCGCAAGCTGCGAAGCTTGGCGACCGACGGGTCTTGCGCTCGCAAGTCTCGGATTGCAGGCAGCAGGGGCTGGCCGGGCCTCCGAACCAAAACCGCAGACTCGCAGACTCTCGCGGCTCTCGCGCTCCGCCGAGGCCGAGGCAGGCTTGGAGAGTCTCACGCAGCCATCGCCTCGAGCCACAGAGATGGAAAGAGAGATGGAGTCAGAGAGAGAGATGGAAAGAGGGGGCCCGCACTCTGGCTGCGTCGCCGGGGTACGCCCTGCAAGCCTGACGTTCTCAGTTCTCTAGAGGCTTCCTCTGGTCCCTCTTGCTGCCTCCGGCATGGCCCACTGGCAGTGCGACCTTCGGCAGCTTCAGTCGAAGGAGCCGTATCTGGCGCTCAAGCTGTAAGCTCGGGACGGGCGCGACTTGCCTGAAGCACAAACGCACCGGTTTCCCATCGCTCCAAGTGAGAACAACTGCCTGGCACCATCCAAATCCTCAAGTTCAAAGTCCATGGCTACAGGCAGGACCTGGCACTGACATCAACTTATACTTATGCCGCGACATGCTACGATGAAGCGAGCTTTTCCTGGCCTTGTGCCGCCTTGGCTTGGAGGGCGATGGGGCATTCAGCCACTTGCTGGCCTTGCATACCCAGACCATCTCCGACCACGGCTGTCTCGAGCTCCTAAATTTCCTCCAAAGCTGAGGAGCAAGCAGCTTCTGCAGACTTTGGCCTCTCAGCGACTGGTCGCAGATGATAGCGAACAGACACATCCAGTGGCGCTTGCCTGCTCTGGGAGATCTTGTTGCGGGCCTTGACGGCGACTCTCGGCACCTGCACCTCTTCCAAGCCCCAAATACGAAGAACAGCTACAATGCTCGTTGCTACACTCACCTTGTGTTCGTTCGGACTCGCATCCGCATCCTTCCCCCTCAGCACCTGTTACGAATCACAGGATGCACAAACGTAAGGCGCTATCTACAATCTGCACGACCTGCAAAGCTATCTCCCGGAGCTCTGCGTTCTCCGTCTTCAGGGATAGCAAGGCCTTGGAGTCAAGTTGCGGATACGCTAGAATATCAAATCCCTCCCACCTCACTCGCTAAGATGCCGACATGCGCATAGGCTTCAAGCTGAACAGAGTTTCGTTCCTGAAGTTCCAGCCTCGCGAAGGACGTTGGGACATATCCGAGCAGCAAATCAAACAAGAGTCCTGCCTAATCTTTTCTTTTTGCGTTGCAGCAAGCTTTTGGCGCAAGTCCTCCTGATGAAGAGGAACATTCTGGCTTGAGCACCAACTACCCTTTCGACCACCACTCCTTCTGCTGCTTGAGGGTCAACACTGCCAGCTTTAACGTGGCAATGCTCGCATTATCTTTCTCCCAGTCCTGTCACGGATAGAGCAGCCCTACACATCTGATGCCATCTATGCACTAGCTAAGTGAAGAATCTGGAGATCTCCAGATGCCTCCAGGTGTGGTGCTCTCGCATTCGGCAAAGTCAGCCTCAGTAGCGTTCCATTACCTTACAAGTATTTGCTTGTGGCTTTGAAGATGACGGCTTAGCGTGGACGTCTGCCAAGGCCAGTACGGCAGTTCTGGCAATGTCGGTGCGCTCAATGCCAAATCTCGGCTGCCAACCGGCAAACTGCAAACTCGCTGCTTACTCGAGTCTGGAGGCAGTTGCTCAACCCCAATGTGGTGCCTTTGGCAAAAAGATGTAAGGCACGATGCGCCTCTGTAGGCTGAGCCAGATATCCCAAATATCCCAAAAAGCTGTGGCCAGCCTTCGCTGCAGTGCACCACGCCTTCAGCCACCCTCCGCCGTCAATCTGACACACATTAGCATCCGAAGTGCGCTTCGCGCCATGCCCCATACTTCGACAATCAAATTTCGCACAAAAGCCTGCGAAAGTAATATGTGGCATGCTCAGCGTCGTCCAAAAGGGAAAAATCCAGAGTTTTTTACATCTTTCTACCTTACAACCCCTGATGTACTCTTATTGCAAAATCTCCTCCACCCCTGCTGGAGGCAGGCCAGGCGCCTGAAAGCGTCTCTAGGTACACTAAGCCTCGCCCGTTCCCGCTTCGTCAGAGGTGCTTCGGGCTGCAAGATCGGCTCCAAAGGAGAGCCTTTTCTCTTTCTTCTTGGTCCTTCTTCCAGGGCCTTCTGCCCCCTCGCGCTACGCTCATTGGTCTTCTTTGCCGTTGGGGATCCGGTCCGACTTGACACGGTAGCAGTAGGAGCAGTGTTAATTTCACGGGCTGGCACAGACTGAGCTACCCTCACGGCCCTTACACACTAAGCGTGCGGCCCATGTCTCCCATGGCCTTCAAACCACAAGCAAGAATTGGGTACGCGATGCAGCTGTATAGCTCGGTGCCTGCATGCCTCCCCAAGCTGGGCCGGCTGGCCTTAGCAACATGGGTAACGACTATGCAGAGCCTCTCAGACATGCCACTGAGGCCAGGCACTCCGTCTGGACATATGCCTAAGCTTCCGCTTCGCTTGCAAATTGACAGGAGCACAACACGTGTCCCATCCCCGGCCTGCGTCTGTTCGCTGACTTGTTGCCCGCGTCTTTTGGCCTCATCCTTTGCGTGCTTGCCCAGGTAGACCTGGCTTTTTGCGTAGGATGTAGTCAATGACGCTGTAAGCGAGCTCGACAGGAACTTCTTCTCGTGCTGCAGTTTGAATACGGTTTCCTGTAGCTCTGCGTTGCGAGCCTCAAGCTCCGCAACTTTTGCGGACAGAGCCTCTGTCTCTTGATCCGGCACTGACTGACAGGATTCAGGTGTCGCTTCCATGAGCTCTGGCTCAGGCTGCAGAGGTTCTGGGCGCTCTTCCACTTCAGGCTCGCTTGGCTCGGTTGGTGCCTGGGAAAGCTCGGCTTCTGGCTCCTCAGAGGTTGCACCCTCGCCTGCCACCTGGGCATCCTTGGCATCTTCGGGCCGCTCGGCCGGCTCGGCCAAGACCGGCTCTTCCTCGGCCTTGCCATCGAGCAATGCAAGGAGGACGGGTGCGTCCTCCTCCAGGCTCTGCTCGGGACTCTCCTCCGGGCTCCCCTCGGGGATCCCCTCCGGGCCCAGGCTCCCTTCCCCTTCCTCCCTTGGCAGATTCACCTCCAGGACGTCACCCGGCCTGCAGCCCTCGGGCACTGTCAGCTCCATCTCCGAATGGCCGGTGCGTACGGTCAACACATCCCCCGGCCGACATTGGGATGGGACGGTCAGCTCCACCTTGTCACAATCCCCTCGCTGCCCTGGCTCTTCGGTCTGTTCGGGGCCCTGCAAGCCACCAACTTCTGGCCGAAACAGAACGACCGCAGGTTCGGCATCCGTGAAGCTCACGTGCCGATGCTCCTTCTCACCTTGAAGCCCGTCCTCCTCAGACTCGGGTTTGTCTGACGGCTCGGGGGCCTCGGGTGGGTCTGGGGACTTCTTGAAATCATCTGCAGGCACCTCTAGCTCAAGCATGTCATTCGCCTTTTTGCCTTTCGGTACGGTGACCTCGAACGGAATGTCGTCCAGCAAAACCTCAAACACATCACCTTCCTCGCAACCTTCGGGTATCGTCACCTCTGCTCGTATCCAGGATGTCGTTTCCTGTGCACCCGCCCACGCGAGCCCTTCATCGTCGGAGACATCGTCGAAACCATCTACCTCCTCCGCCATTCCTCGGCTGCCTCGGCCCTTATTGGAGGCCTGCCCGCGGATGCAGCTCTAACTCTAGCATCACAAGTAGCTGTGCTGATACAGAAGCGCACGCCTCTTTGGGCGTCTCCTCCCGCCTCAGGAACAAGGCAAATCCTCACGGTCCGAAGGTCCGACCGCAGGCGCTGCATGCATCTGCGCTTTTTGCATTCAAACGCAGACGGGGTCAGCCAGTCCTTCACAGCTTGTTGCCGAGTGCAGCATTGCAGCACACAAAAGTATTTACGGATACCGATGGCTCAAAGATCCGGCTCACCATTTTTGAAGTGCGGCACCACATTGTCGTACAAGATGCCGCAGGTTCCGCAGACCTTCACCTGCTTGGGTCCGCCTTCACATCCGGTCCCTTCTTCGGGCTGGTGATCAATACCACAGTAGCTCTCCTCGTCCTCCCGTCTCAAGAGCCGGATCTTGCCATCCTCGCCCCAGTTTGGCCCCCAGGAATTCTGAATGGTCCAGTACATCTTGCCATTGCTCTTCTCGACGCCGTAGCCCACAAGTGTAACCGCGTGGTTGATGACCGCATCTTTTTCACAGGAGTCGAAGATGCCGTACATGTACGCGCTCCAAGTCGTTGCATCCACCGAGACGGCCACCGGGCCGCGCTCGCTTATTGCGCGCAGCAGCTCGGAGTAGCCGTTCTCCTTCAGCCGTTCCCAACCGGTCATGAACTTCAAACCCGGAGCATCGGAGCTCGCGGCATGGAAGCCGACTGCAGCCACATCCAAATCTGTGTCACCCGAGGAGTCGCCCTGCAAGAGGGAAGCAGAACCCTGGCATTTCCCGTCGACTGCTTCGTAAGGGACATCTGCAGCTGTCTGCACCGGATGGTCCATGGCATACTGGAAGGCCAACTCAACGGTCGCTCCGCTGCAGGCACCTGAGCCACCGCACTTCTTGGGGTTGGCGACGCAGGAAACGAGCTCCTGGGCTGAGAAACTCCTCTGCTTGGACTTGTAGATCTCTGCGTGGCTGTCCAAGACCGTACTTGCCGTCACAGCCCAGCAGGAGCCACAGCCTCCCTGATCGCGAACGCTTTCGAGTGAAGACAGAGAGGTCCAATTCAGGAACTCCTGAGGTGTGTCTGCAGATCCAAGCTGTGCTAGAGACGCCATCCGAAGGTTGCCACGGGCCTTGCGACCACCTCGGGCACTTCCAAACCAGCCCCGGAGAGACTGGAGCTCTTCTTCACTGCGATCGGCCAAAGGTCCCGTTCCGGCGGTCCACAAACGCCCTGGGCGACTGTTGAAACGCTCAGCAAGGAGAGCTGCATTGCGGTACAGCGTAAATCGCTTTTCGTACTCTTCGGTGCCTTCCTGGTATGTTCGACCGTACTGCTGACGAAAGCCATCAAACTTCTCTCGGAGAGGATGATGCGATCTGACTTCAGCACCGAGCGTGTTGGAGATCAGCGGCAAAAGGCACACAAGTCTGGACGCCATTGCTGCAACTAGATCACTACCTGCTTTCGATCTCGGAAATGGAAGTGTCCGGAAAGGACACGAAATTTGTTGTCGTCTAGGCTCACAAGGTTTGAGCCACTGCAGGCACCAGAAACTGCAACACCCCTGCACAGTCGCACACCATTGCAGAGAATTCCCAGCTCGTTGGAAGAAGCTGCATGCGACGCATGGTAAGAGCCCCGGCACCAGCACCAGACTTCGAGGTGCTGAGACTGCAGTGGCTGAGACCAGCAAAAAAAGCTGAATGCACTGTCGGAATCGAACGCGCATCTGTCTTAGACCTTGCCTGCCCGGTCGATAAACGTCGAACCAGGCTGGGCCACGCAGCATGGCGGCAAACCACTCTGGTAATTGACTCAAGTTCTGTGAGACTTCTTGCTTCCAGTTCGAACACGGATACCAGGATCCTCGCAACTGAACGAATTACACAATCCTTGAATAGATGTTGAAGCAGCAAGAGGCACTACACATCACTCCCATGTACTTACAGCCAGCAGGGCGAGCGACCAGCCCGACGCAACACGCTTACTGCACACCCAAGGTAACATTCCCGGAAACACTGCATAGCAACGGTCGTGGTTTAGCAGCCGTACTGGCAGTAGTAGTCGGTGTTGACGCCTTCGATCTGATGTAGCTGTGGCGGAGTGTACGTTGTTCCTGAAGCGCGTGGTCAGCGAAGTCACACAAAACACAAAAAAAAACACAATGCCGGAGTGGTGGCGGTGGTGCTGGCGGTGAGAGCGGCGGTGGTGGTGCTAGTGACTGCTCGTGGTGCCGGTGGAGCCGGGCGGCGGCAGCACCAACGGCAGTGGTGGTGATCCTAATTTGTTGTGATCCTTGCTTTCCTCGTCGTAATCGTCTTCGACAGCAGAAGTAGAATTCCTAGGAATGATGACTTATAAGAGTCATGGCAATCAACATGATCATAGGTACACCCGGCAAAAATCAATCGGCAACTGCAACCAGTGCAGCAATGGCAAGGGGCAAGAGTAACATCAACAGCACTTGTACTTGGATGCGAGAGCATTGGCAACGGTGGCACGCGTACCCCTACATGCATCAGTAAACCTGACAGGACTGGCGACATTGGCTCCTGGAAACCAGAACACAATGACCGCAAGACTGTAACCAGAAGCAGAATCAAATCAAGGCACAGCAGGTCATTACAAAGCTGGCTCAAGTGGAGGGCGCACACTCCTGTGGGGCTCGGGGCGAAGCGAACGCGGATCTTGGATTGTGACGTTGCGGCCTTCGAGGCCAGCTTTGAGAAGACTCAGACCAAAGATGCTGACCGCCTCCGTTGAAGCAGCGCGCAGCTGTACCGTGCTACCTGGCATTTCCGAGCTGAGTCGGAATCTGTGGACAGTCACAGCGAGGCCGCGCCTTGTAGAGAGCTCCTCGGACATCTTAATCCCAGATGCTTGGATGTGGGCCTGGCCAGAGGCTTCGCACAACGCCCGAAGACGACGACGGAACACCTGGCCTGGTTCTAGCCAGGGCAGATACGGCCAGCACCGTTGCGGCGGCCTTGCCCATACTCTCCCCGTGCCTCAAGACAGCATTGCTAGGAAAAGTCAAAGGCCTGTCAGTGACGATACTTTGCCTATGTTTCGGAGTTCGGCCAGGCGGGACCTCAGAAGAGTCCAGCTTCAGTTGCACAACATGCGGTGGACTCGTGGATTGCGCAGAGTTCGGGGAGTGGCCGAAGCTTCTCCCACGAGCGATGCCGACAGCCGCGCACTGACCAGGCGACATGATTCACAACTAAGCAGCTGCAGATGTGCTGGAGATTTCACGTGTGTCCAGTAAATCATCTTTGGTCTTCAGCGTGCGATGAATCTCCGGGCCACACCATTCTTTCTTCATCTACAAGGCAGTGCCCTCCAGTCGCTCTGCTGACTCGGCGGTAGCCCCGCTGCGTTCCATTCTCGCTCAACACAGGTGACGAAGTAAGTGGGTACATGTGTGTGTGTGTGTGTATGTATGTATGTATATATACATATACATGTAAATGTATGTGTATATATATATATATATATGCGTGTGTGTGTATATTATATATATAGATATATGCATGCATGCATGCATGCATGGATGGATGGATGGATGGATGGATGGATGGATGGATGGATGGATGGATGGATGCATGTATGCATGTATGCATGTATGCATGTATGTATGTATGTATGTATGTATGTATGTATGTATGTGTGGGCATTTGAGTACAACAATCCATCTGACTGGACCGCCAACTCTGCTGCATGTAGCTTCAGTAGTTTAATACGGCCAGACGCAGGGAAAGCTCGCAGTCTCCAGTGATGTGCAAGGGATCTGGAGCAAATTGACCTCTTAGAGTAAACGCAACGAAACAGGTTGAACAATGTCCACGTGTCCGAGCCGCTTGACGTTTGGAGCCAAAACCACGGACCCTGCACAACGCTGGTTGGACGGTTGAAGATGGACAACTGGACATCAACTGGAACCCGATAATTAAACGAGAGAGCTAGAGGCAGATGCAGGCTCGGATACTCTCACATGACCGGCAACACACAACTCTGTCAAACATAATGCAATTTTTTAAACTTGCGTCAAGGCAGACACGGCGACACGGGGGATTAGAGATTGACATGAAGGACAGCGACTGAAACATTCATCGCTAGATCCGCTAGATCCTCTCTCTCTCTCTGCAGAGTTGAGTGTGGCCGCCCCGGGAGCCTTATTATTGCATCCAGATCAGGAATGAGCCGCTCCATCGGTGTGCTGCAGTCCATCGGTGTGCTGCAGTCGCGGATCTTATCAAGTTTGGAAGTTTGGGGCGGATGATCGAGCTGAGATCGACGAGGCAGATTCGGAAACATGGGACCTGTATATAGCACCCCAAGGGAGAGTGGTATCATCAATACAAAAGAGCTCTACTGCTGTGGAATCCTGTCCAGGATTCTTCACATCGAAAACAGCATACGAGAACAAGTCTGTTTTGTAAGGGCCCAGTCCGAAACAGGCCCTCGTGCAGACATCACGACGTTCTTCGATCTTTCGATTCTGGTACGGCTGGCACCGGCTACACCGGCTGGGCTGGTCCGGCTTCACCTCGCATCAAACCTCGAATTGAACCCTCCCCACACAATGCGGACCTCTGTTTACCTCCATGCAAAGTCCCTGCTCCCAAGCCATGCATCATTTGTTGGCACTGTCTGTGGATCCCTGAAGCATGGACCCTCTCCAACGATACAATCACTCAGACACGCGTCTCATCTCTTCACCATTGCTACCGACTCTGCAGTAGCCTCGCAGTGGGTGCACTGGCCGGCGAGCTGCCCAGAAAGGCGAGCATGGCCTTCAGGGAGAGATCCCAAGTGCCGATCAGCAGACCCTCCTTCTAGCAGACTCATCCTGCCTGGCCGACCTTCCAAACAATATCCTCTTTGGCTCTTCTGTGAAATCAGCGGCTGCGATCGTTCATCAGCCAGTTGCCAAAGAAATCCGCATTCCGACCAAGAAATACTCGATTCCCTGCGAATACTGCTCAGAGCTCCGGAATTCGAGGCATACATGAGTACAGTGTCTTTTATATGAGCTACATACCTGAATGTGCCACGCGCCAGGGACAAAATCTGCTGCATCTGAACCTCCTGCCTGCCTCGTCTTCGCACTTCTCCCCTTGTTGGGCCGGTCTAGATTATCAAAGGCTTAGGGATTCTGTTGCTTCATGCCCGCGCTGCATGAGTGATTCTTTGTCTGTTCTGCATTGCTGCAGCTACACAAGCCTTCAGAGCTCTTACCACAACAGCTAATAACTTCTGTTGCCTTCTCGTGGTTTACGGGTCACCTAATTTTTTCGATGCAAAACCTCCCCCAAAAATCTCCCTGCGTCCTCCTCTTCGTCTTCCAAGTTTACCCTCAAGTCCTTGGGCCTCAAGGGACTGCGCCTTCTCTGCGCTCTCCAACTGTGCAACCCTTCGCACTGCAGATTGTCGCACTTTTCCTCGAATGTCTGTAACTAGCATAAGCATCAACAGCTCCAGCAACGATTCACGAATGACGAAGCTATGTGCGCAGGTAACTGGTATGCTCCGCGTTGTAAAATTTTCAGACTGAAAACCATGGGATGGGTCGGGCATGTTTGCCACGACAGTGAGCCGAGTTTCGACTCAGGGAGCAGCTTTGCGGAGGCCACAAGACTAATCGCCCTCCTATCAAACTCAAGACTTCTGAAGCCGGACAGCTTCACAGATGTGCCATGTGTGCCACGAGGCTCCGGAAAAACGCGATGTTTGCGGATGAGACTGTGATCTGCTGGCGGAGCAGATTGTAAATTAAGATCGTGCAACTTTCAGGTGAAAATTGACGGCACGGGGTGCCCCGGTAGTCGCTTCATCAGCCTGCCATCTTTGCATCCACCTGCCCAGTATCCAGACAGTATCCCACATTCGAAACCAAGAAGAAGAAGAAGAACACCGGCGGGGAAGACCCGGCATCAGCGGCCTTGACACCCACGCGGCTTAAAAGTGCCAGGGCCTGGCTCGGCCGAGACTTCGCCGGTTTTGGTCAAAGAGATCATGGGACAAGATGAAAGGAGCCAAAAAGGCCTTCTGGAGTATGTGCTGCGCATTAAGCTTCGCATCATCCTTGGAGCATAGGTACGACGACATGAGACTCTTGTAACATTCGGGCATTGCAAGGCCGGTACGTACTGAAGCTCGGGAGCGTTGTGGTCAATCCACCTGTCCTGCAGACAAAGCCGATGAGCCTACAACCCTTATAGTAATTATAGTAACCCTTATTGTAGTAATCTCTCTTCGCCCCCAGTATCAAAGGCTGCCCCGACTCCAAATACATTGTTGTGCGTGTAAACATATTCGATGTTGGGGGGGGCACTACTTTGACTGTTCCCATTGCTCAGCGCTTCGTTGAAAACCCTTCTGTTGAAAGGCGGCCGACCCACTCAGTCCCATGTTCTACAGCCTGCGGTTCCAGGGCAGTGCAGTCCTTTTTTCCTGGGCCCCTGCTGGCTGCAGCTCTTGCAGCCCCACCAGAACCCGAATCTCTGCCGCAATCGCTCTTGCGCTGGGATAGTGCCTAACCCTTGACCATTACCCTAACTGTGCGCAGTCTTGGTCCTCTTAAACTCACCTTCGGGGGCAGTCCGATCCCAAGAAACCCGGAAAAGACCATGTTCTGGCAGGGTGCCCTTTAGTCATGGGAAGGACGAGGTGAACCCTCAAAGCCCGAAACTCACCCTCGCACTCCCCCTTACATACATCGCGCATGCATCAGGTCGTGCTTTGCCCTTGAACCCTAAACCCTCAACCCTAAACCCTAGACCCCAAACCCCAAACCCTAAACCCTAACTCCGAGGACCGGGCCGGCAAAACCATGCTTCGAAGTGCCACCGGCGTCTTGCCCAGGCCATCCAGGTACCCGCCTTCCAGGAGAGCCTCCAAAGGGTCACAGACTACGTGGAATCGTAAGATGTTGCTGCGGCAGTACCGTAGTCATTTTGTTCTTAGTCATTAGTAATGTTAGTAGTAATTATCACCATCGTGAAATAAGACTCTAGTAGTGCTATACCAATGCTACAGTACTGCTGTAGTATTACTATCATGCACAAGAAGCACTGCCGATCTTTCACTTTCAGCTGCCACACCTGCTGGACTTGCGCAGAGAAGCCACCGATCGCGTTCTCCTACAAGAAGCGCAGAAAGCACGACCGAGCTGGACCACCCTGACTTCCAGTCGGGTGGTGTGGTCTTGTGGCGTCCTCGATGGTGATTAGGGCACGATGATCCTCGGCCAAACGGCCGACGAGATTCGTGTCCAGTGGCTTCATCCAACCTCCGCAAGAGGTCACTTGCGGCAAATTTCAGATCCATCCTCTCGCAGCTCTCGCATGTCCGCAAACCCGGGCTCCGAGCGAGCATCTGCGACGGTCACAGACACGCCGTACTTTTCCTCAAGCTCATCGGCAGCCTCTCCAGCGGACATGCAACACGGTGCAACTTGCAAAGCAGAGGCTGCAAGCCTTCAGGCACTCGCGCAACCGCCCGCCGATGGAAAGGATGGCCAGCTTGCCATCACGACCCTCACGACAGATGCGCCTCAGGAGCACCCAGGCAGGAAGGACTTTTTCATGCGAGAAATATGCGAAACCCTGCGACGCTCTGCTGGGACGCTCTGCTGGGACGCTCTGCTGGGACGTTGCGGGGGGTCTGCTGCGAGGCCCCCACCCTCTTCCAGGCTCCAGGAAGCGAGGCTCTGCTGGCATGACCAGGTCGCCATAGCAGCTACCACGGGGAAACCTCGCCGTGTAGTCCATTCATGCTGCATGCGCAGGTGACGACGAAACTCACATGAGAAAGCAGGAAGGACTCCGACCGCAGTGCTGTTGGCTGATCATCGATTTTCGCCAGAGTGTGGATCATGTTGACCAGCTCTGCCTACAGTGCACACAGTAGAGGAACGACATGCTGTGGAAACCTCCAGAGCATGTCGGAGCCACCTCATCAGCAGACGCGCATATCATCATGTCGGGAATGCAGCCTTGCTGGCATCATCTGCTGGAAAGAAGCCTTGAGCTCGAGTTACGAGGTGCAAAGTCAGCCCCGAGCCCATGTAGGAAAGATCGAAGCAGCCGCTGTGGGTGGCTCCATCCTCGAAACACACATGGTCATATGGCGGTTGGAAATGATGCGGGGTCTGGACTGAAGCTCAGGTGACGACTGCCCCTACGAGGCCAGCTCGATCCAGGATGAATCGAACAGGCAGTTTCTGAAGCGCCACATCCTGGCAGATCTTCGATTCCAGGCAGCTTCGAGACGGATGTTGTTGCATGTCTCCGAGCTGCAGGCATGAACCAGCTGGTCATAGCCTCGCTGCAGGAACCTGCAATTCAGATGCAAGTCTCGGCAGTTTCCTGAAAGCCTCTAGAAACAGGGCAGAACTGAACGTGCCGGCACGGCGTGGAGTAGATGGCACAGAACGGCTTCAGGCCTCGGCTGGACGTGAACCTGTGCACCCTTGACAAATTCTGAGGCTCTACTGTGACCCCTTTGCTCGAGAAACTGTCGCCGCCTGAGGCCCCCCACCACCTGCTGCCATCCCGGCCGCAAAGGTCACCGCCTCATGTGCTAACTCAGGCTGCTCGGAGATCTGTTTGCCCCGACGTGCCACGGATTGCGGGGAGTCACTTTGATGCTTGGCAATCCTCAAACAACACTGCCTGCTAGATCGCAGGTGTTCTGCCTGCACAAGTTGTGGTCTGACGTCACGACGGATCTATTTGGCTTCTCATGGATCATGGAGCTCAAGTCATCCAGCTACATGCAAGCGATTCCGGTGGATTCGATGGCAGGAATTATGGCTTCGTTGCACCGCCCTTTCTCTGGGAGCCTTTCCTGTGGAGTTGAATCGATTCTCAGCTGCGACCGCCTTGCTGGGGGCCACGGTGCTCTGGCTCTGCTGTGCTCCTGTGGTGGAGATGCCGCAACCACGGGGTTGTGCCCTGTCCTCCGTCCCAAACCATCACATGTTGACCGTCCTGTTGCTCCATCCAATCGACATGCAGGAAGTCTCTTGTTCGTGGTCGCTGCGACTGGAATGTTGAATCATACTTTGGTCTGCCTTTGTTATGCATCCTGGGCATGAGCAAGGCGTTCGGGAGTGTTCTCATTCGATCCCGTGTGTGGTCGGCGTCGCGGGCACACTAAATCCCTTTTCATGCCTGGAGCCCTCCTGGCTGAGGCCGGGACATGCTGTTCCGCGATGCCCACATCGAAGGTTCGCTCCTGCGAGGGAGCTCGAGAGGAGGGAGACGAAGGGAGACGGACATCCTGGGCAACGTTTGCAAAGCCCGGAGGCAGAGGTCTGAGGTTCGCGGCTGGGCCAAACCTCTTCTCGAAGATACCGATGCCCGTCCCACCGGGCCTGGACAAAGCCAAGAACCCTGCGAGAAACTTCGCTTTGGATACGTCTCAAGAGCGTGGCATCGCGGCTGTAATCGCCACGACCTTGTCGTCGCGCCTCGGCAGCGGCTAAATCCGAGTTTCATATCTTCACGAGGGCGAGACGACGGGACGGTCTCTTGAGGTCCAAGCTCGCCCTCCCGCACCAGAGCATCCCCGAAAATCTTCGTGAACGGCGGAGGCTTCGGCCTTCGGGGCACATGTCTGACACCTTTCGACGTTGTGGCACTGCGCGCATGATCTGAGTGACTTGCGCCGGAGGCTTATCACTGGCACCTTTTGGCACCTCAAGAAGGCTTCGAGGAAACTGAGTAAACTCGATGCCAAGCTGATCTTGCAGTTGGGCCACGTTGAACTTCGGCTGAACCGCATGCAGCTTGTCGCTGGCCTACACGCTCAGTCAACTTTCGCGATCCCGAGGTTTCTCAGTGTGAAGATGCCTTCTGGGCTGGCTCATAACCATTGCCCTTTTTCGTCCTGGCGACATGCAGGCTTCGCTCCAGACCCAAAAAGAAACCCAGCAGCGCAAGCAGCAGTCTTGATGTGGAGGAACACAGGCTTCTGCAAGGTGCCATCTTCGTGGTCTTTGCGAATGTTCGTGAGAACCTGGTTCGGGCATCCCCGGGCCCCAGGATGATGGCTCTCACGGCTGGGCAGAAGCCTCCACCAGTGTGTCCATGTCGTGCCCGTCAATAGGCCCCACCTCAGGTGCCAGAGGGAAAGAAGGATCCTCATCCACCGAACGCTGACTCAGTTCTCGACGTAGTAGAACCCAAGCTGTTCAAACAGCTCTCCCTTACCTCAGGTCAGGTGCCAGACATGCTTCGCTACAAAGCCAGACGAAAGGACGACAGGTCTCTGACTTCCCGAACCACTTCCGCGGAAGGGTACAGTCTTGACAAAATCGCGTGTGTACCTGCGGCATCAACAACTGTGCATGAGCAAAATCTCAAGGACGGAGAAGGACTGTTTCTGCACTTCCGGACACCACATGCCTACAGGCCCGCACGTTCTATTCGTGTTGTTGCATCGCAGCTCGAACCCCGCCATGTTGTGTGTTGTGTGGAGTTGCGCTGTCAGAGGCTGCTTTGGCCATTTGTGCTTCATGCTCGCTATCACTATCTCAACCCTTGCCCGTCGTCCTAGGGCTTCTTCTGAAGCAACTTTCACACTTTTGAAGACCCTTCAACACTATATGCCTTGCTGCGCAGAGCCGCGTCGTTTTGTTTTTGCAAGGATCCTCGTCTCGAAAAGGCGAAAGTGCGGTCCCACAACTTGCCTTCAGCTCCCGGGGACCCAGAACATCTGCTTTTCTCCACGAAGAGAGGACCTTCAACTAAACCAGCAAGTGAGTTGTTGGCGTCGTTCCATATTTCCCAAGCATCGTGCTGCCATGACCAGGCAATCAACCGTAAGAAGCCGCTATGCCGAACATCCGTCTGAACAGAAGGGCACTCGTCAAGCTTCGCGGCGGCAGCAGAAAGCTGCCCTGGGAGAAGCTGCTTCGTTGCGTTCTTGGCGAACCTGGCTCCGGCAATACCAAAAGGGGTGTGTGGAGGGGGGGGGGGGGGGGGGG